>JAVLUZ010000267.1:166193-197613 GCA_036768485.1 Mermis nigrescens | reverse complement strand
GCTTCGCTGCCCCACTTGCTAGAGTGTTTGTAAACAAATAATATTGTAACTGCGAGAGTTACACGTATAGGCGAACTTGCCTTAGCAGTTCGCGGTAGCCATCACATAGCCAATACTAGTAGCTATCTACGATAGTGCACTGTGGGCTATGCCATCGGTCTTCCCATTATTTCCCTAATTTTCAATAATAAAAAACATTAAGATACTTGTCCGGTAGCATAGAGTTAAGTGTATGATAATAGTAATTGTTTCATGTATACCGCTTGTGTAATCGATAACATTCGATCTGAGATAAAAGTGATTCAGTATTACGTTAATTTGATCTTCGTTTATTTTACTGTAATGGTCTATTGAGGCCAATGTAGTTAGTGTTGTTGGCAGTTTCGTTGGCCGTTGTACGATTGTATAGTGCGTACGTTTCCGTTTTCTTTTTGCTTTATTGTTGTAGTCCGGCAGCTAGGCCGTGAATTCTTCGTCGCAATAAAATAGAGAAAAACCTACCCAGGGGTTTTCGGATATACCGAGGGTTAGGTCGGCCACTCCAACGTCGAGGATTGCAACTCATCTGAGTGGACGGATAGGTAAATCCCATATGTTTACTTGAGCTATTTGGAAATCTTAATTTATTTCTCAAACCAAAAATTTGATCAAAATATTATCTAATTTTTAAGGATGATTGATCAGGCTAGAGATCGATGTTGTTGTTTTCATAGTCTATTGTGCTACACATATTAGGAACCAAAAACGTTTCGAATCAGGCACTGATTGGAAAATAAGTTAAATATTCAACTTGAGCTTGAGATAGGTCAACTGACCTCCGCGGCAAATACCGAGACTAGGTAGGTAGCCTTAGGTCTTCTGCTGAGATCACCCGACAAGAAGCAGCCAGCAATATTAGGGCTGAGGGGATCGAAGCCGTAGGTCTGTAAGGGTGCAAAGATCGAAAGCTATCCAGGGCTGCGCGATCGGGGCCAGCACTAAGCGTAGACTTAAGTACCTACGTACCTAGGTAAATCTCGAAGGTAATGTTAGGTCGGTCTGTGTCGCTCTTGTAGACGCAGGCATACGTGGGCAGCAAGAAAATTCTGGGGGGGTCCAAGATTTTTTGAAGGTCAAAAAATGGCCTTAAAAATGGTGGTATGGCGATAAAAACACCATTTTTCGACGTTTCTCATCAAGAACTATCCATTGGCATCAAAAAATTGCGAAAAAAACGAAAAAAATTTTCAAAAATTGAATTCTGGGGGGGGTCTTTTGATTTCTGGGGGGTCTTTTGGTTTCTGGGGGGGTCCAGAACCCCCCCCAGACCCCCCACGCCCATTTGTGGACGCAGGCCCCTACATTTACAATATCTTAACCAGTAATTAGTATAAAAAATTGAATGACTCTGCAATGGATCGGCGAGCGGTTTTTATATTTTTTATATCTAGCTGAGCTGCCCGGCGTTGCCCTGGGTGAACTTAGGCCTGATAGCTGTATGGGATAGAGATGTCTCTTGTATTTTTTTATTTTTCGGGACTTTTGATGTTTTTGGGATATTTCTAAAAAATTGTTGGTAAAAACATATTGTATTTTTAAAATTTTTTAAAACTGTCTTTTGTCAACCGTTTCTTTGATTAAATCCATATTTCTGACGTTATAGAATGGTTCTAAGAATTCTTTATCCTAAATCATATTTTTGATGTTCTGGGATGTTCTGGAAATTATACCATTAGATGGTTTGGGATGTTTAAAAATTTTGTTTGATCATAACCATATTTTTAACGTTTTGGAATATTAAAAAATATTTTTTGGTCCAAAACCATACTTTTGATGTTTTTGGAGGTTTAAAATTTTTTTTGGTCAAAACCATATTTTTGATGTTTTGAGGTGTTTAAAATTTTTTTTGTCAAAACCATTTTTTTGATGTTTTGGGATGTTTAAAGATTTTTTTGGTGCAAACCATATTTTTGATGTTTTGAGACACCAATCTTACAGCACAGGATATGTTATAGCGCTGGGTATGGTATATCACGTCCTATCTTGTAGCATGGGGTATGTTATATCACGTCCAATCCTGTAACACTGGGAATGTTATATCACGTCCTATCTTATAGCATGGGGCATGTTATATCACGTCCTATTGTATAGCATGGGGTGTGTTACATCACGTCCTATTGTATAGCATTGATTACGTTGTATCACGTCCTATCTTATAGCGTCGGGTTTAATTTTGTACAATGTTCAACTTTGCCCTCATTGTAAACAAATGCAAAAAGTTGCATATTAAATTAGCCGCTAGAAGCAAAAACATTTGGATTTGTATTTTCGAAAGCCGCATGTTTGCTGCTTCCGATTGCTTCGCATTAAATTTCACGCGCGCTGGTTTACAAGGTCAAAAATTTTGACTCGGTGCAAGCTCTTTTTCAGTGATTAATCATGTTTATAAGTACCCGTACGTGATTTCCTTTTAACCCGTCTCATACATGTTTTATGATGCCAGATCGTATATTTAAAGTAGCGAATATGGAATCAGCGGTCCCAGAAACCCCAGGGACCAAATTTTGGAAGCAACAGTCAATCTGTGCTTCTGCAAAAAGACAAAAACCTAAATTTTACGCTATGCATAGGGTACCTTTGGGCTCCCGTATCTCAGAAACCAATCCGTGAATTTTCTTCAAATTCTACAGTAAGGTCAGTCATAAGATATCCAATAATTGGTGAAAATTTTAAAAAAATTTATCTGCTGCGATTTGAGATATTTGATAAAATACACTTGTAAATCACGTTTTTCTTACGACATCACATCAGTTTACACTGTAGTGTAAAGTGGTTTACACCAGTCGATAGCGCATAAAAAGTTGATGTAGGGTGGCTTTAAAATTTTACCCTGCGGCAATTGCATAAGCGGCTAGAGCTACCAAAACCTTTTACATAAATCCGTAGTTTCCGGGTTTCAGGAGTCCGATCGAGCCATTTTAAACAAAAAATTGTAATTAGCGCCCGAGAATACCCATTGAGTGAAAATATAAGTATCACAAAATTATCCAGTAAAAACTTTTTTGCCTCACAGACACACACACACACACACACAACTCGAAATTAATATTATAGATTTCACAATTTATTCATTATCATTTTCCCTAAACTCTTATAAATTCTTATTCAGATTTTACCATCCACCCAAAATACTTTTCACACACACACACACACGCACACACACACACGCACGCACACACACGCACGCGCGCGCGCGCGCGCGCGCGCGCGCGCGCGCGCGCGCGCCGCACGCCCGCCCGCACGCATGCGCACACGCACACGCACACGCACACACATTTACATATTAGTGTTGTAAAGATATCTTTATCTTAATCTTTTTAGCAAGATAAAGATAATGGTAAAGATATCTTTATCTTTATCTTGACGATTTCTTGATTTATCTCTATATTTATCTTTATCCTTTGCAAAAATCACAGGTCATCTTTATCTTTATCCTTATCTTTTTGATAAGAATTTATCTGCTAAAAAAAAGATAAAATATGTATGTATGTACAGAAGTTAGCAAGCAATCTAAAATGCAGGTTTGACGTGAAATACATTTAAACGCATAAAAGTTTTACTGTAATACAAGAAAAGAAAAGAAACGTTTGTTTAAACTGTACGGCGTGCGCGCACCGTTTTTTTCCACTTTTTGGTCTATTTGTCAACCAAAATTTTAGGAAATGGAAAAAATTTTTGGGCTTGGTTGGCATTTGTCGAAAATTTTTGTAATGTTAAAAATGCGTTTTAGAGAGGTAAAACTTCAAAAAGTTTTACTAAATGTTATTAATCTTTAAGCCGCGCCGCACCAATTGCAGCATTTTTGTCGACAATCTGGTCTAGAACTTTTCTACGATTGAAAATCCTTATCTTGTGCACGGATTCGGTTAGTTTTTGTCATGCGAAAATGCGTTTTAGAGAGGTGAAACTACAAAAATTTTTCGGCGCTTTGCGCCGAATTGATTGAACTCTTACTTGTTATTAAACCCTAAGCCGCGCCGCGCCAATTGCAGCATTTTTTTCGACAATCTGGTCTAGAACTTAACAACGATTGAAAATTCTTATCTGCTGCACGGATTTGGTTAGTTTTTGTAATGCAAAAATGCGATTTAGAGAGGTAAAACGGCAAAAATTTTTTGGCGCTTCGCGCTGAATTGATTTAATTCTCACTTGGGAATATATTCGTTATTACTGATTTTTCAATTTCTTACAAAACAGCAGTTTTTCGGGTTTCTAATCATCACGTAGAAACCCAAAACTGGCCGCGGAAGCCAGTTTTTCATATGCAAATTAGCCTAATTAGCATAGCATGCAAATTAGGCTAATTAGCATATTGCAAACTTGCTCAATGGCTAGTCTTGGGTTCATCGCGCTGCTCATGATGATTACGAAGCCCAAAAAGTGCTGTTTGAGGCTTCAGATTGGTGTCAGGGGATGATCTAAGCCTAAGCCAAAGATGGGGCAAAAATTGCTTCGCTCGCTTCGCTCGCTTCGCAATTTTCGCCCCATCTGACTCAAAGCCTAAGCCAGTGCTAAGCTCAACTTGATGATTAGAAAACGTGTTGTTTACACCACTCACTATTCTAATCCTCCAGTCCTTCGGGCCTTTTGTCACAATAATCAATCAGCGAAGTGCGATTGGAGCATCAAGATGAGTGAAAATCAGTAGTAGTATAGATTTTCGGGCGCGGATAAAAGAACCGGAACGTTCTAGCTGCTAATCTGTTGAAAATATGATATAGTTAAGGAGCAGCAGAATTAGTGGTATCAGCCAAAATTGACGAATCTGAGGACTTTCTATATGGGTTTACTCGAATTCTCGAATTCTCAAAGAATGCATGCTGGCAAAAGCACATTCAAACTCGTCCTGGCCGTTGGTGCCTTCCGCTTCTTCACTGATACCTGTGCCCACCACATAGCGATTCCTTACATATTCACCCGTCAGTGCGTACATTTATTAAAAGTTAACAATGCGCGCGGGAGCATTGCATCCCCTTTTTATAGGTAATTTTTCCAGTCATGCTAGAAAATTTAGCGCGAATCAATTTCATTCTGCTGTTGACGGATTTCGCAGAGGTCTAAAAAACAAAGTTTTGCGCTTTTTCCTACCAATCGCAGCGTCAGCCCCTTAAATGTTGTCCAATCCGATCCTCGCCTGTAGTGAATATAGCAAGTAGTTCGATTTCTGTGATACAGTAATATTTGTGATTAGATAATTTTCATGAAGGAAGGTACTTGATCAAATGCGTTAAGGCTTTACTAAGATAAGTAAAAAGACCAAACTTGTGTTCAACAGATTTTCACTAATACCATATTCTATTGTTTCTATAGGTACGTTCCTCACTAATGTTTATGTCCCTCCTACATCCGTACCAATCATTCGGATCATGTAATCGTCTGTTTCATTGAACTTTGAATGTCCCTTATTTATCCGGACAAACCTATTGGGGTTGAAAATTACCTCCCTCATAATTTTATGTAAATGTCCTTTAAACTAATGCGGTAAACGTGATATTCTACAGTATAATGAGTTACAAGGAGTCAAACACATCCGCCTAATGGTGTTATCGATTACCTACTTCATGTTTATATGTAAATGTCCTTTAAACTTATGCTATTTACTTCATATTCTACAGTATAATGAGTTACAAGCAGTAAAACACATCCGCATGTCTGTTTTTTATTCCATATAGTCTGTTTCATTGTACTTTCAGCGTCCAACATTTACCCGCACACACTTAATGGGGGTATAAATTACATGGTGTTATCAATTACCTACTTCATGATTTTATGTAAATGTCCTTTAAACTTATGCTATTTACTTTATATTCTACAGTATAATGAAACACATCCGCATGTCTGTTTTTTATTCCATATAGTCTGTTTCATTGTACTTTGAACGTCCCACATTTACCTGCACCCACCTCATGGTGTAAAAATTACCTACTTCCTGGTCCTTTACACTAATGCAGTAAACATGATATGTTACAGTATAATGCGTTACGAGCAGTGATCGTACGGGGACCCCGACCCCGACCCCGAAAAACCCCGGCCTAAACCCCGACCCCGATCCCCGACCGGGGGCAAGATTTTTCGAGTCGGGGTTGAACCTTTTTTCGGGGGTGAAATATAGCATTTAATTTTTTGGTACATAGGAGAATGGTATAAATAGCAAATGAAATTCGGGACAAGGATGATTCATTCACGAGCATAATGAATATGTTAAACTCGACACTCGCGATATTTCATAAAATGTATTCCTAGTCGTCATCATACATTCCCATAGGGAAGGTGAGGGGTATTACCAACACCTAAGGGTCCGAGACCTGAATCACTGTCGGACGATTTTGAGCTATCAAACATTTTCTGCATGATTTTTGGGTATAAAAGCAGCTAAGATACTGAAATTTCTTCGGCGTTTCGCGCCGACTAATACATTTCGGTTTTGTTTACTTATAAAATACATAGAATGAACTTAAAATGATCTGAAAAGTCAAAATTTTCGATAAATTCTTATATTTTTTACTTACAAGAGTAACGAAACTAGTCAGAATGGTACAAAAAGTAGTTAAAAATGCAGTTTTTTCACATTAAAACATGCTATATAGGACGTTTTAGCCATTTTTCATATTTGACCTGCAAAAAAGGCGAGACTCTAAATTTAGTGACCCAAAATTTTGGGATTTCACCCCCCTGAACTTCCGACCTTGGGATACTATGGTCGCCATGTTGTTAACACGTACATACATGTTCGCATATTTATCAATATAAAGTGCGTCAAAATTACTGATACATGGAATCATAGGCGTAGCCAGGGGGGCATTGGGGGCACATGCCCCCCCACCGAAAATTTTCAAAAATTATGTTGATTTTTCTGGCGCAATGTGTCCAGAACATTGAGTTCAAAAAGGCACAAACGTCAAAATTTTCCGGCACTTCGCGCCGAGTCATTGTTATACAGATACAATGAATTTAAAAGCTTGAATCTGTTAAAATAATCCAGCACTTTGCGTCACTTTAGTGATTTAATGCACTATGAGTTCATTGAATGAAACTGCACTTGCTTGTTGAGCATAATAGTAAAAAAGCGAAAATGTTTGCGTACCAATTTGTCTATTCTCTGTTTTGTTTATCTTTCTTTACAAGGACACATAACTCTATTTTAAATGAAAAGAAAGGCCACAATTTTCTTGTGTTTTTGCGCATGTTCTGTTCTCTGAACTAGTTAATAAGAAGGCCACAAATGGGCCTGAAAGCGGTAAGAACAAAATTCTCATTGATACATCTTTTAATGACTTATTGGTTGCGACCCGTTGCTGCGCTATATATTTAGCAGAGGTCGAAAAATGCATTTCAGCTCAGAAGTTTTGCGCAGTGTAGGAGTTCATCAATTTTAAGTTTTTTGGGCTTTAATTCAGAACCGAGATTTTGCCGATTTTACGAAAATTTTAACGTTACTAATTAAAAATTAGAGTGCTTTTCTACCAAATTTTCTGAGGTTCTGCCCCGGACCCCACTGGGGGCGCTTGAGCGCGCCACCCTCCGTACAATCTCGTTCTACATGTGCAAAGAGATTTTTAGGAGGACAGAAAAGGTAAAAGGATTAGGAATTTTTAAAAATTTCCGGCGCTTCGCGTTGCAATTAGTTTATCTGTTCTGTATGATTTGAGCGGTATAAATTGAGTTTAAAGAGTAAAAATGTCAAATTTTTCCTGCGCATAGCACCGACGATTACTGTCTTTCTTTTTGTAAAGCTCCAGCATTGCGTTCAAAAGCCTGAATCAGTCAAAATATCTTCATACTAAGTTGATAATTCGTAGTTTTCCTGTTCTGCTGTGTCAAACTATTAGGATTCGCAGAGCTACAACATGTTAAGGAGCAATTGGCCCCACTTATGATTTCCGAACTGTTTGTCAATAAAAAGGCCGTCAATTCTATAAGAAAATGGTAAAAATTTCGAAAATTTTCGGCGCTTGGAGCAATTGGCTCCTCTACAATCAGCGCGCTATAGAATATATATAGTTGAAAAAACTGTGGAAGAATACAAAAAAGCAAGAGCGATTAGTGATTAATAAAATGTTGGACATAACTAGCTTTATTAGTATGCTCTATAAACAAGTGAAGGTATCGTTTTTATCCTTTTTAAATTGGTATGTAATCATGCAATGTTAATTGTTAATCTTCAACCCCGACCCCGACCCCGAAAACCGGGGTTTTTCATCCCCGACCCCGACCCCGATCGGGGGTGAAAATCTGACCCCGTACGATCACTGGTTACGAGGAGTCAAACACATCCGCATGTCTCTTTATTGTTCCAAATAAACTTATCACATGACTAATCGGTTCAGGATCGCTTCACTCTTTCACTAGTTCTGCTTCGCCTTTCCTCTGTCATATTTCCATCAGCTTTGCAGCTTGAACGTTCCGGTTTTCTTTCCAGCGGCTGCCACTTGGCTGGTCTTCGTTTGTTCTAACACCTCTATGCTTCTCCTATAGCTGGTTCGCTGGTTCCGAAACTCATTTTTCTCGAATGATACCCCTTACTTGTTAGTAATGTTTAAGCCGCGCCGCGCCAATGGTAGCATTTTTATTGACAATCTGGTCCTAGCACTTCACTTTGATTGAAAATCCTTACCTTCTGCACGGATTTGGTTAGTTTTTGTAATGCAAAAATGCGTTTTAGAGAGCTAAAATTTTGAAATTTTCTGGCGCTTCGCGCCATTTCATAAATTATAGTTTTAATTGTCAAAAGCGACTTCAGAATTGGCTAAAATGCTTTATTGAAGGAAGAAAATTCAAGTTTCAACAGAAATAACGTATACTGATCGTGATATTTCTTGTAGAGCGCGAAATTTTTGTTCAAAAAGTGCATCAAACACAGCTGTTGCATGTGTACATATGATTTTCTACTTAAAAAACACTGATTTTTCAACCCAGGCGCTCTATTTTTAATGTTTTTAGACCTCCAAAAAAGGTGGAAGAAGGTCGGAAAAAGTGGAAAAAATTTTGGGTCTGGTCTATAATGTCAACCAAATCGCTGGAAAAAAAACGGTGGTGGTGCGGCCCAAACTAATGCTAGTATATCGACCTAAGTATATAAGCGGGAGTGATACCGATCTAAGCGGGAGTACTATCACTCACGTTAATCTATGTCTAAGCCTAGGAAAAATTGAGAAGTTTGAAAAAAATCAGTAACTTTGCGATTATACATTGTATTAGAGATGAAAATCGGGTTGACCTTTTCGACCCGCACCCGACCCGTGGAACTACTCGGACCCCCACCCGCGGGGTTCAACCCGCAACCCGCGTATGTAAGAGGTATTTCCGACCCGACCCGACCCGAAAAAAACACGCAGCATAAAATCAGTTATATTTATCTAACTTAAGAATAAAAAGGCTTGCCTAATCTATTCATGTTAATCGCTTTTGGAATAGCAGAAATGAGAATTGGCATTGGTGTAGCTGGTTCACATATGTATTAAGGTAGCCACGTTGTAAGTACGTATACAGCAATAAGTATCCGGGGAAAGCTGCCACCTAACTGGTTTGATTTAAGTCAAGTTGAAAACAAATAGGTAAGGCAGTCCTCGGATTTTTTCAGTAGATTCATGTGACTGACCAAAATGTTGGTGCCAGCGTTTAAAATAAGCCTAAGTAATGGGATGCAACTCGCTGTCGCTCGCTTCGGAAAAAATCCTTTTTACAACACTAGTACATATTACCACCTACTCCCATTTTTCATTCAAAATTCCATAATTTTTCGGTCAAGGTGCGATCCATTGGTCCTACACCAGCCTCTAGTCAAACCGTTGGCAGGGCTCTCCAAATTTATCATCGCGATGTTAGTATTAAACAATAACATGACAAGTTTTATATTTCTGGTGATTAAACAATGTCTATCAATCTACTGTGTAGACTTACCGGGCCGGGACTGGCCGGGCAGGCAGGGTTTCTAATTTGGGGGTTTCCCCCATTTGGGGTTTTTTTGAATTCGTTAGAGGCATTCTTCAGCGATTGAGCATAGGCGTAGCCAGGATTTTTGAAGAGGGGGCATCCTAAAAAATTTTTTAAATCCGAAAAAACCAATAAAAACGGGCGGGGCCATTAAATAACCTGTTTGTTGGGCTTTTCACATCGTCCCGCACTATATAGGCAATGAGAAAATTAAATTTGTTCGAAAGTTTTTCACGTTTTTGACAGAGAAAATGCTTATAATGCGCGCGAAGCGCTAATTTTTTGACCTTTCCTGCGATAAAACGATAGGAACTGCCAAAATATTGAAGAAATCGGTGCGAAGCGCCGAATTCTTCGGTTTTACGTCACAGAACAGCATCATGCAGCCGTATTGCTCATTTCTTGAACATGTCGAAATTTCCCTGGGGGAATTCCCCTTCACCCCTGGCTACGCCAGTGCGATTGTGATTTTTTGCGTCTCATGCTTAGCCATTGGTTGGTGGTTTTCTAGGTAGTTTAAGGTTAAAATTGGGGTTTTTTCGACAAGAGCACTTGGCAACGCTGGGGCCGAGAGGCAGGATGGTTGCCAAGTTGGGTGTTTCTCCTCCACCATTTCAGGGAAGCGATTAAGGTTTTTGTGCCTTTGCTTAACCATTGGTTGGGGGTTTTTTCAGGCAGTTTGAGGTTGAAACTTGTTTTTTGACAAGAGCACTTGGCAACACCGTTTTTTGCTAGTGATTTGGTTCACAATTAGAACCATAAACAAAGTTTTTTCCACGTTTCAAATTTTGGTTCACATTTTTTGGGGTCCAAAAAATGTCTAAAAATGAGCGCTCACGTTGAAAAGCCGATGTTTTTTGCAGCAAGTCCATCCTACATAAAATGGCGGGACCCGAAACGAGTTTCTGAACATTTTGTTATTGTAAATTTAGTTTACTGCAATGAATATAAAGATCAGCAAAATGTTCTATCTCCTAAAACTGCATTTTCAGACCTTCACTAGTGCACTTCAGTCGATTTGTGGAGCCTCATCGAAGAATAAAAACTCAATAATTTATCGAAATGGCGCGTTTTACCTCGCTAAAACGCATTCTTGCAATAAAATTGCTGCAATCGGTGCGTGCGTGGCCTAAACATCAAAAGCAAATAATTTAATTCAAGCAATCCGGTGCGAAGCACCGGAAAATCTTCGAAATTTCACCTCTAAAAAGCTTTTTCGCATTGAAAAAATTGTCCGAAAATTTTGGCGCTTCGCGCTGAATGTTATGATTAATAAATACAATCTGTTTAGCACTAAGCGCGCTTAATACACTCCTTACCTATTTAGTTGATAATGAATTTTGGTAATGAACTTTTGACTATATTTAGTCTGATTTCAGAAGCAAAATTCAGCTGACCCGGACCTCTCTGGGGGCTCTTGAGCGCGCCACCCCAGACTCGTCAGCCGCACAAAAGAGGGTGTCCCTTGGATTCTCATTTAAAGTATCAAAGCAGCAAAATTTGCAAACTGTGCAGCTCTATTGGTTGTAAAAATGTCTTCTTAATTCATCCTTTGGTCCCCCTTATGTTTTTAAAAAATTTGGTCATACCTCCTTCCCCTCTCCCTCGGAAACCAAATCTGGATACGTGCCTGCCCCCAATACTCCCAGTGTGAATAATATGTCGATTATAATAAGTATGAGATTAGAGCGTCTAAAATTTTGGCGATTGCACTAAAAAATTAAAGGGAAGCATAGTTCCATAAGGTCCAGAGTTGAGGGAGGGGTGAAATCTTAAAATGGGGGACCAGTGAATTGAGTGGTGTATTATTATTAGCCGACACTATTTTTTGTACGAGCTTCTTTGTGCATGCACAAAGATCTCCGAAAAAGTCTTTGTATGAGCGAACAAATTTTTGTAGATATAATGTATAAATATATTATTAAATATACACATTTTTACATACTGCCAGTGCGTGACCTGCGACCCGCATGCAGTCCTAAATGTGATAATTCAGCCCTAAAAAAATTGCCGAGAGACATACATGTAACAGGGGGTTTGGGCGATCCCCACCCGCGCTTTAAAGCCCGCACCCCTTCCAAAGTCAGAAAATTTTTTTGGCCACCCACCCCTTTTTTGGCGAGTACTCGCTCTTTATTGGCTGTTTTTAGTTGTTTTTGCCATTTTTGGCCTTAAATTGGAATCGCTAACCCCTTCCTAAAAATGATAAGAAATGCTGAAAATGGCCAGGGACCCTTACCCCTACCCAAAATTACCAGCCGTTACATGTATGCCGAGGGCAACCTCTCTCAAATTCTGAGCTGCTACATGCATGTTTTATAGTGATGATTTGTCTATTTACTCTTGCTTACATTCAAAAATACTGTATCACTTCATGAAACTCTAATAGTTAAGTGCACTTTTGCCATAGTAAAAATTAAGTTCAAAAAAATTCAAAAGGTTTTCACCAAAAATCGTCTGAAAGTGATTTGAGTCTTGGACCCTGAGGGGGCAATACCCCCCTCGCCCGTTCTCCCCCTATGGGAGTCTGTGAAGTTGAGTGGAGAAAAATTATTTTCAGATATCATTTCGGGGAGGGGTCGTTCTTTCCTATACCGCCTTGGGTACGGGCCTGCGTGTGATTAACTTGTTTTCCATTGTTGAGGTAGAAAGGTGTCAATTTAATCAATTATATAATTGTACATAATTGTATTGTTTTCAATAGATGCATACAGTTACAGCACTCGGCTTTCCTAATTTTTCTTGTGCGCTAATTCCACTGGTGCAGTGCGCTACTTACATATTTTCTTAACAAGTGGAGCGCTGAGTGAATTTGATGTCATAATTTGTTAATAATTTAATTTAAAATTATTCAATTTATTGCTTGATGTTTTTTCATTCAAATTATCTTTCTTCTATTCTTTTTAATGTAATGTATTGAAATTCTCTTGTTCTTTTAATCGTATTTTTCGAGTTAAAAATAATAATGATAAAATAATACCTATTTATGAGGGAAGAAAAAATATTAGAAAAATGAGCTGCGCTAAATATACGATGTTTAGATACCTTAGTTAATTTACGAGTTCTGCTTGCTGACGAGCGAGCATAATCATAAAGCGTAAAGAAGTGCTCAGAGTTATTAGGTTCCGTGACCTTCCAACTTTAGAAATTTAGTCTTTATTTGCATCACTGTTGCCATTTGTTTGCAAGCGACTATTTTTGTTTTTTTCACAGCAAGCCTTTTCCTGTTGATTTTCATTTTGCTAACTGCCTTTTTCAAAGATATGGAATTTCGTTTGTTTATGGAATGTGAGCAACGTAATTCAAATAGCCATTGTCTAGCCCTTAAAAAATTAGTTCCCTTAGAAGCCCGGTCAGTCAAGCGGACTTATTCCTTTCAGCCGTTGCTTCATTTTGCTAGAATGCCTTGGGCTATTCTTTTGATTTCAGTGTTTCAAGTAGGTTACGCAAGTTGGATTTTAAGGTATTCAATCTTTTTGAATCGCTAATTGCCTGGAACTTGGATATCCTTTACGCGTAAATTTAGCATATATGATTCCTGTGTAATGATAAGTTCTTTTTGAACAGAATTCAAATAGAATTGACATGAGCCAATTAAGATAGCTCATGTGCTCTTGGGATTTGCTAAAGATCTTAGGCGATCAGTATATTACTGACAGAGCCTTATTTAAGGGAGCCGGGAAGCCTAGTCTCCCCTTGGTTGGAAAGTATTTTTCGATGGATAAGATAATGTATGGAAAGATTAGATTTAATGCTTGAAAAAGCTTCAGAGTTTCGGCGCTTTGGACCATATGTGGAGCATTTTCCATAATTTTACCTCAAGTGTGGCGCCGGAATAGTACTATTTTGTACTTTCTACTCAAAAAGCGCCAAAAATTGATCAATTTATGTATTTTTTAGTGTTAAAAGTGATATAATGCAGTCAAAATGGATCAAAACTGCTTTAAAAATGCGACATTACCACGAAAAGACGTTTTGTAGGCTATTTTGACCATTTTTGGTCGTTTGAACAACAAAAATCGTGTTGGTATATACTGTTTTGGATTTCTGAGATTTTACCCTTTCCCTGCCGACCCATGTGGAAAACTGCATTTTTGAGTACTTTTTATTCAATTCTGACTCGTTTCGTCACTTTTATAAGCAAAAAATATGAGAATTCATCGAAACTTTTCACTTTTGAGATCATTTTAGTTTTATGCTAGGCAATTTATGGATAGACAAAAGAGAAATGTACTAGTCGGCGCGAAGCACCGACAAATTTTGACATCTTTGCTACTTTCGTCCCAAAAAATCATGCAGAAAATATTTGATAGTTAAAAATCGTCTGACAGTGATTCGAGTCTTAGACCCTGGCAGGGGAAAACCCCCTTACCCATACATGTAGCAGGGAAATGGGGGATCCCCCAACCAAAATCGGACGTCCTTCATCCCCCAGAGCCAGAAAATTTTTGAACCCTCAATTTTTTGATAAAATTGAATTTTTTGGCCGTTTTTAGGCGTTTTTTGGCCGTTTTTGGCCGAAAATTGGAGACCATCTACTCCCCGTCCAATGACTGGGAACCTCCCTGCCAAAATTTCAAGCCGTTACATGTATGCCTTCACCCCCTTCCTCTCTCCTTTGGAAATGTGTGCCTCATAGGCACACCTGGGCAATGCCCCATATCGGCCCATCACCAGGACGGGCCGAACGAAAAGTTGGACGGGGCGAAGGGATAACTTGGACGGGGCTACGTTTTGTACAGGAAGAAAATTCTTGGAGATTATTTAAGGAAATGCTAAATACAGTATATCATGATCAGTTTGCAAAACATGCAAAAGAACCATCTTATTACACTGTTCGACATCTTTTCAACGGATGGACCCACCTTTTTCAGTGACTAACCCACTGATTAAGCTGAACGACCCACCTTTCTCAGGCACGGACCCAACTTTTTCAGTGACAGACCCACCTTTTCCAGGGTCTAGGGACCCACCCACCCTTTTGGTTGGAAGTTGGACGGGGCGAACCGTCAGCCATTGCCCAGGTATGCTCATAGGCATATGCTGCGAGCAAAAAAAGCATAAGATCTGGCACGAAGTGCCGAAGCTTTCCAAAGTGATTCTTAATAAAGGCAAATTAAGAGAAATATTAATATTATAGCAGTAAACTGACCAAGTTGAGTATAAATTCTAGTAAATCACTTAGATTTTCTAAATTGTTAAACCTTCCCTGCAACACCTTGATCTCCCTAAATATGATCTCCCTGAACCCGGTATCTGGGAATTTCGGAGTGGAGAAATTACATGCATACCATGGGAATTCTGTGAGGGGTGAAAGTGAAAATTTTTTAAGTACGGCCTTTTAAAGCTCAAACGATGGAGTTCGTGCCAAAAGACCATTTTCAGACGCTTCTGACTATATATACTCCTTTCTAGACGATAGAAGCAGAAGATTCTTAGATAAAATTGAATAAAGTTCAATATAGATGGTCAAAAAAATTTATTTGGCGTGTAGCGCCGAAAACATTAATGCTTTTGAAGTAAAAGGTCGCTAAAAACGCTTAAAACATGACATTTTTTAAGATTTTTAGAAAATCCCATATTCTGGAGGGCTAAAAATTTTTTGCGGGGTTGAAAATATTTTTACGTGGGAGGTGGAAACCACTCTCAAACTCCCTCTCCCCGAAGATCATGCATGGGTATAAAACCCTGTCTCACCCTTCCTATGCCTATGTCTGATAGTCATTTAGAGAAAAATGCGAAAATGGAATGTTTCGACTGTCCCTAACGTAAATTGGTTTCAGCACTGGTCTCCTAACGTTTCTTTACACAAATTCATACGTGAAGCGATTTTTTTAAGGGATATATTTAGTATACGTGCGATGCAAGTAGTAGATACAGGTTTTTCGGGAGAATGGGGCATATTTGGTTTTCAACTGAAATTTCATGAATATGGAAGATGGTCAACATTTTTTACCTGTGCATGACACACTATCCATTGACATATCAGCAAATATTATTGTACAGCTTGGTGTTGATTTTATGGCGCCTTTCTATTCAAATTCAACCGCAGACTTACTTTTATCAATATTCTATTTGAATGATGCGTTATTCACAATTTAATTTTGTTAATCAGGTCAAGAGATATATAGGCTATGACTTTAGTAGCTTTTTTTAATATTTGCGACGTTCTCTAAATATCGTACATTAAGTTATGAAGAACGTCTTACTATTGATTGAGTAGCGAATTTACATCAAGTCAGCCTTAAACATTCGTGTAATGAATCCATAAAATATCACTGAGCGCGCAATTCTCATGCCAAAACCGTTTGCAACTTGTTTGAAATGAATTATTTCCGTTGATAGCAAAGCCTTTTAGCGTTATTTAATATTGTGAAGAAAAAAGGAACGTAAACATTTGCCTGCAACTTAGTTTGAGTTCTTTTTTCCAGGGAACGTGTGGTTTTGTTGCGAAATTGACCTACAATTAAACAGGCTGAACACAAATTTTGTTTTAAGCTCCACACAGATATTTTTTTATCTAAGTATTAGTAGTAAACATTCTTTCTAAGCTGTTTAAACACGTTTCAACGGTTGTATAAAATTCGTAGGACAATAAGCTCATTTTTGAAGAAATTAAGAGTTTCATTCAGGTCCATGTTTGGGCACACTTTGGACCTTGCGCTGTAATATCGACTATACTTACAGTATGACAAAGAAGTTTTAGCACAAGTTGAGCAAGGCATACCAGTCCAAACGTAAAAAGTTTCTTCAACCTTGTCAAAGTTTTATAAGAGCTATTGCAAAAAATGAAAGTGCACTTTTTTCTGAATACACTGTAATGCTAATTTATTCTTTTCATCCTATAGTAAACTTTGCTTTTACCAATCAAGCCGTGTTTGGTTTCGACCGACCTCACATCGGAATAAAATTTAGGTGGTGTCGTTTGCGATCTACGATAAGGATAAGATAGAAAGCTCGTCGCTGATTTACCGTAGTGACAAGATCACTGAGGTTTGGAGATTTATAACTTACGCCTTCTTGCATCAGGAGTGAGTATTACATTGAATGGAATTTCGGTCAGAAAATCAGGTGGACAAGATATAGGTGAATAAAATAAGGTATCTTAGAGCGGGATCTGAAAATTTAAAAGTGCAAATAGAAGGCGTTTAGTTTATCCATTAGACTGATTGTTTTCAGATTGATTGATTTTAGTCTTGAAATAAATGTATAATTAATACATGCGTTTATTCGTTTTTGCCATTTATGAACAAGCTAGATTGGTCTCTGAAATTCAACTTACTATGTATTGAAGATTCAACTCTTTTGTTGAGTAAAAATTTACTGGAGAGGGCCACTTGTAATTTCACGATGAATTTTATAATATAGAATGCCTTTGACAAGTAATTCATTTTTCAAAAATCATAGGATGGGTAACAATACTCTCCTCTCCACACATGGACATGAAGAAGGGTGAGTGTTTGCTCCCCTCATACATGTAGCGGCTCAAAATTTTGGGGGAGGTCCCCGGCCATTTTTGGGGGGGGTAAAGACCTCCAGCCAAAAACTGCCAATAAATTCGATTTTTTTACAAAAATCAGGTGGGGGGTCGAAGATTTCCAGCTTTTGGGGGGTGAGCGGTGACCTTCTTGGATGACGGAATTCCTCCCATCCCCCTTACATGCATGGCTCCCCTGAACTTTAAAAGAATGGTACAACCATTTTGTTGAAAAAGAGTCTTGTAGCCTTTTTGAACTGAGAAGTAGATTTATAAGAAGAGCTCTTGAGCTCAGAAAAATCAGTATATTTAGGCATAATGATAGCTAATTCATTGTCGTTATACAGTCTTGAGTCCTGTAATCGTCAAAGGAATCATTATATGATTTTTAGGATAAAAATCGCTGCTGTTTAGTCTTTTTAATGTCAGAAAAATCTATATTTAGCTTCTCAATGTCAGAAAAATCTATATTTAGCTTTAAAGTGTACTTCCACTTCCACCGCAGATTTCAATTCAGATAATCCGTTTGGACTTTATCATATCTTCTCAGCATGTTTTACACATGCGGATAGAGATGTTCTGTTCACTTAATACTGATATGTTCCATTTGACCTTAACCACAAAAAATTTATTTCTCGAAATGTCATTTTTAATCAATTACGCAACTCAGCCAGAAATGCTTAGCAACTATGCCTTTGAAATGATGCTGTCATTTTTCCGCTGTAAAATTTTGTTTAGCGAAAAATTTAGCTGCCCAGGAATTCCGACTTTTATCCCCTCATCGTTCTGCTATACACTTGTGGAAATTTTAATAATTCTCTAGGACATATGCTTGTTTTATGCATCTATTAGATTTGTAAAAGACGTACATAAACATTAAATTGAAAAATTCTATGTACGCCGAAATTTCTCGTTCGAATTTGAACTGCATTAGCCATTGCATAGATAGTTTTGAAGCTAAGCAATAGTTTCTGCTATAGAAATCTTAATAATCGTTGTGCACACTACCATAAATGCACACGGTCAAAAGCTCTGGGGGGGGGGTAAATCGACTTTCCGTGGGGGAATGATTATTCTTTTACCCATTTAATTTCAAATTTTCGTACTTTATTAGTCGTATTCGATTTTTCATGAATATTGATGGTTAAATTTGCATGAAAACAATTATAATATGGGCAATGGAATGACTTGTAATATCAAATATGTACAAAATAGTAAAAGAGAAGTGTCTGAATGAATGAATTTAACAGTCTACTGCTCGAAAAATGAGTCTATGTACTTGAAATTACACTGTTAGGCGTCATTTTACGCTTTATCATGGTTCAAGCAATCGGTTTTGGTCCAAAATGGCCTGAGGGGGGTATGCTCTCCAAAAGTCCTGGTAGAGTGAATACCCCCATACCCCACAGTGCGCATGTGTGCACACTACGTCAAGTTGAATTCTTTTCGGATTAGTAGACCGGGCTTGTGTTTGCTGTATAAGACTATGAAACACTTTATTTTTTATATTTGGCAAAGATTCTTCCCAATGTACGAGTACAAAGACTTTTTGGGACCGTCGTTGTACATGTACAATGATTTTTGGGAAGGCAAAAATTGCAAAAAAGAACTGAAATTCGCAAAAATTTTCGGCGCTTCGCGCCAAAATGAGTAATTGTGTATTCTATATATCTTTATAATGGCAGAAATTGCATTTCGAAAGGAGAAATGCCAAATTTTCTGGGGCTTCGCGCCGTTTTAAGACGATTCCTAGTGATTTTGCCCTCACAGACCCAGAATTTAGCAAAAATATATACCAAAGGTCGAACAACTCTGTTTCTACCACACTAAAATCGCTACTGTACCATTTTATAGTACCCAAAAATTTGTGTGTACAAAATGCACAAAGACTTTTGGGGACCATCTTTGTACATGTACAAACGGACTTTGTACAAAAAACACTGCTATGAAATCATGGCTTTAAGCATCTCACTTTACTTAAACAAACATGTGGGAAAATCTTGAATGTATATAATGCATGTGCACGTTTCGCTCATCTTGGAGTGTGATCATAGTAAGTTTCAAGAATATTCTGAAATCTAGGTGTTTATTAATTTTAAAAAGTGTTTTAAAAACGGAAGTTGATTTTGGGGAAAATACGTTTAACGTGCTTTTGTTGAGTGAAAAAGAGTTGATTGTTGAAAATACTACATATTTTAGCTTTCATCACTTGTTCTTCAATTTAATCGCGCAACTTCTTACTGGAGGGCCTTTAGAAATTCATTTTGGTCACACAAAAGTGCTTATCATCTACTGTTCCGGCATTGCAACGGGTTTGATTTCTCGTTTTTCAAAACAATGACTTAATGTACATATGTACATATTTTTTCTTTCAGCCGCTATTTCTATGATTACGTTTAGCAAGGAATTCCGATTGATCGGCGCATCTGCTGGAGCTTATGCACTCTTGACCGCGCAACTGCCGTACATTATTACAGTAGATAATTCTTTATTTCATATTTAGTATTCCTATTATATTTTGGACGTGCTCTTAGAATCGCAGACAAGTTGTGTATGCCGTGTTACAGTTGTGTTGCATATCATTAGCAGGTAAACAGTTTCAGTTTGCTTCACTATATCGCAGTCTCTGGTATTTGCACACAGGTTTGTATTCTCGGGGTGTGGCCGCCTCTCTGATCATCGAATTTTCCAGAATGTAAGGTTCTGCACGAATAAAAGTTTTCGCTATTCTTCGTAAGAAAAAACTTAAGTTGAAAACGCTTTTTCGTGGTAATACCGCCTTATCAAGCATGATTAGTCCTTTTTGACGCATTATATCACTTTCAACTCTGAAAAATACAGAAGTTGTTCAATTTTGGGCGCTTTTTGAGCAAAAAAACACATAAAAGCATTAATCTGGCCGACGCGCCGGAAAGACATTTTACAGTTTGACTCAAAAATTTCAGGCAATCTTCCTTCAGCTCAAAATCGTCGGACAATACCTATCTGGCTGTTAATACCCTTCACGCCCTATGCGTATGTATGGCAGCTGCAGTTTGTTTTTTATGCATTTTTCTCATTTTTACCATTTATGCTAATCAATTGTCATAAACTTATTAATGAGTGATGTGATGAAGCAAATCTGATATAGTTCCGAGCAGAAGCATCAGTGTGGTTGTGTATTGCTGGCTCTAAAAATGAGTCGATTTGTGACTTAAAAAACACCCATTTTTCTGCATGAAAGGAGATGACTGATGATATTATACTGGCGAACAAGCTTTATGCCGTGAGGATTACAACAGACACATGATCGCTTTCAGGATCATCGAGAAACTTGAGATATAAATTTGTCAAAAGATTCTAAAAATTGCCGTTTCTATGATTTTTCAAAACATTTTGAGGATCAATATTGCTACCATATTCATATTTGCTGGAATCTTTTATGTTTTCATAAGCTGCTGCAGAACTGATGTTAGAAAAAAATTTAGTTATCCTATGTCATACACTGCTTCGAGTATACCTTCAAAGTCAAACTAAAAAAGACCAGTTGTAACCTAAAAAAACCGACATAAATTATTACAAAACTTAGAACGGTCTGCCTCATGCTTCTGTACATGATGCCTGATATTTATTTTTCACAAAAATTAGAATCACAAAAGTGTCAAAAAATTCGATTGTAACCTAAAAAAACACTGTAACTCAAAAGATCAATGCTGAGTAAACATTGCTATGGCAACGAAATTACTTCTCATCAAGTTCATAATTTTGCTACTGATTTCTTGCAGAGGATATGGGAGGACTTTTTCAAGTCGTTTTTATCATCTTGAGATTTTATTTTGAAATTTATAGAAATTTTGATAAAATTCAGAAAAAATTATTGATTTTTGCTCATAACTGTGATAAAATGAACTGAAATATCGTAAAAGATAAATTTTCTTCAAAAATGTGATCGTTTAAGGTCGACTAACTATTTTGCTGCAAAGCGTCACTTCGCATAGCTGTTTTGAGGTGGTTTTTTACTTCCCATTGTTTCTTTACTCTCAAATGGATTTGCTATTTTTGTACTTTGACTTTGATCAGTTTATGTCAAAGACTAAAGGGATCTATGAAATCAACTAAGTGGCAAAAGATGGAGACATCGACGGGACATTGCTCTGATTATGTAAGTTTCTGAACTGGGGTGCTTGCACAATTAATATATCACAAAAAACATGAAACGTGGTTTTCAGAGTCCATGACATACTCTCCGATTATAAATTTATGAATGTAAAGTTGTTGTTTATCTTTCTATCTGGTCAAGTCAGCATAGTGCATTAAGAATCGATTGTTATAATTTATGCAAAAAACCGTATTCATTTCTGCTGTAATGAAATTTTTAAAAATCTCATTTTAGAGCCATGGGATGATGGACATTTTCGTATTCTTTAATGTCTGGTGCTTTCATTAATGTTAGATGCCATCAGTGTTTTTGTACAAGGTCCGTTTGTACATGTACAAAGATGGTCCCCAAAAGTCGTTGTACATTTTGTATTCACACAAATTTTTGGATACTATAATATGGTACAGTAGTTGTTCGACTTTTGGTAGTGTATTTTAGCTAATTTCTGGGTCTCTAAGGGCAAAAATCACTAAGAATCGTCTTAAAACGGCGCGAAGCGCATAAAAGTTTGACATTTTTCCTTTTGGAATGCAATTTCTGCCATTATAAGGATATATAGAAAACGACAAGTACTCATTTCGGCGCGAAGCTCGGAAATTTTCTCGAATTTCAGACCTTGTTTTGCAGTTTTTGTCGTCCCAAAAATCTTTGTACATGTGCAAAGACGGTCCCGAAAAGTCTTTGTACATCGGGAAAAAATCTTTGCCGAGTACAAAAAAACAGCGGATGCCATATGTCATTAAGTGCTATGGATTTCATACATGGGCAAGGTAGAGGTGACCAGGGGAGGGTGTAATCCAGGAATGACTATATAGTAAATTGTAGTCGCTGCTTTTTGTACACTATTACTTCGTATGTGTACAAAGACGATGACCAAAAGTAAATGTGCATCCTGTATCTCTAAAGTTTTGGGCACTTTATAGTACATTAGCACGTTATACGTGTTAAATTAAGTTTATTGACCTGATTTGGTCGATGCAAGGGTTTCTAGCGATGAAAAATACTTAAATTTATCAGTACGGCGCTTGAAAATTCAGATCTTTTTACTGTTTCCAGGTAGAATTTTTAGCTCTTTTCCGCAGCAAACTCAAAAATTCTCATGTAGCACCTTCGTTTACTCAGAATCGTTTGACAGTACCTGATTTTCCAAAATCTTAGGTGGGGTTTTATCCCCTTCTCACCCCTATGCTCATGTGTGATGGATTTCCATTTGTAGACTGTATAATCAACAGCCGCCATTTTCTGTGTTTTCTCAAGTGTTTATAGCTTTTAGCAAGCAGTATTGGTACATTGGAAGTCTGGATAATGCACCTCCCTTCACGGGTTTTTTTTATGATTCATCAAAGATTTTTCCTGATGTACAAAGACTTTTCGGGACCGTCTTTGTACACGTACAAAGATTTTTGGTAAGACAAAGTTGCAAAATAGGTTTTAAATTCGCGAAAATTTTGGGCGCTTCACGCCGGAAATGAGTAATTGACGTGTAGTATCTATATATCTTTATAATGGCAGAAATTGCATTTCAAAAGGAAAATGTCAAATTTTTCGGCGCTTCGCGCTTCGTTTTAAAACGATTCTTAGTGATTTTTTTCCCGTAGAGACCCAGAAATTAGCTGCAATACACCACCGGAAGTCGAACAACTCTGTTTTTACTACAATAAATCGCTACTGTACCATATTATAGTACCCAAAATTTGTGTGTACAAAATGTACGAAGACTTTTGGGGACCATCTTTGTATATGTACAAACGGACCTTGTACAAAAAAAAAAAACACTGCTCCCCTCAGGGACCAAGACCACGGAGAATGAAATTTTCTTAACTTTTTTGCATAAATTGTAGAAGAAATCTATTATCGCTTCGCTTTAACACTATGATATGCGGGATACAAAGACGACGAATGTTGTATTGTGTGTTGATGTAGAATAAAATTGTATTCAGTCTGTCAAGAAGAAGAATTCATGTTTTTTTCTGCCTAACGTAGCATGCTGCGCAATAAATATCAGTTTGGTACATTATCCGAAGTCCGCGTTTTATAATGAAAATGTAGAAAAGAGGAAAAACGATATGATCAGCATAGCATCGGGACGAAATGAGGTTAGTTTGCAGTTCCAACTTAAAATGCAAATAATAAACTGGCAGTATACAAATAATATTTATAAAAAAGCGAAAGTGTAATGTCCTGGTCAATTTCAGTTACGATTGGTTTAGTATGGCCTCTATTAGTGAATATAGTGGCAGAACAAACGTCGGAATCGCCGGAAACATATTTAGCTCATTTATCAGGATCATTCGTTGGCTTGTTTATTGGCATTATTCTGGTTTGGCGGTGATTATATAATTCCAGATTTTTACTAGTCTTTGTTATGGTCTTGTTGTGCGTTTTCGTATCGGCAGATTATTTTGACCCAGTGATAATATAATATTTTTGACATTACACACTACACGGCCCGTCATACTCAGAATTTTATTTCAGGGGGTCGCTCAAAATGTTAACAATTTGTAGTGCATTGCAAAGTAGTTTAGGGGCGTATTGTTCCTAGTGAAATTTCATTTTCGGCCTATTTCGGTGCTTTTAAACTAATCCTTCGTGTGCTCTAAGAAATAGAGCCATTTCATTCGCTCATATTAAGCACACGGTTTTTTTGCACTGTGTGAATAAAAGACCGGCCTTGCTAATGAACTTCTGGAGCACATTTGCACGGTGTGCAAACGAAAAATGTCAAGAAATAAAGTAAAAATTTGTGCTTTTAAGATACAATTTTAGCTCTCCAAAGTCTTTTTTGCACCAAAATCGTCAAAAGTTGCAGCGCTTCGTGCCGAATTTTATTTATTACATGTTTTCTCCTTAAATTAATTGCAAAAATAATGAAAAATTCACAAATTCAAGAGTTTACATGGAGAAAAATACACCATTATAGGTAATAATCTGACCTTGATGCAAAGCGTGCAAATGACATTACAATTCATTTGCCCGCGTTTTTTGCACACGTATTTGAAAATTTCGATATATTTATCCCTTTGGTCATGATTTTACGGATTTTTGAAAGCAAGCAGTTGATCTTTCTGACTTTCGTGTATTAATGGCTTAGTAAATGCAAATAATTGGCAGATCTGGCTGGCTCGCTTTACCGATTTTGTCGTTTCTAACTCAATTTGGTGGCATTTAGAGTCGAACTGCAAGAAAAAGTGTACCTACGACAAATTGACACATCGTTTCTATTTGGATTTGTGAAAGTTTGCTTCGACTATAAAATTGAGGTCGATTGAATACAAAGTTGCGTCTTCCCTAAAAAACTTTTCTGCTTATACAGCCGTAACTCAAAAATACTTTTCGTATAGTCGTAAGATAAAGAAAAGGAAAGGTTGTCGATATCTTTATTCGTAATACTTTTCTTTATCATTTAATGCACTTGACAACTACTTTTCCATCTTAATATAGCATAATTATGAGACTTCTTGATAAGTTATTCATTCTTTTCAGTCTAATCATGCGGATTATCGAATTTAGAGTTCTCTGTTTTAACAGGAAGAGTGGTCAGTGATTCTAGTAATTTGGAAAAAATATAGAGATAATTTTAACTAAAATTGCGTATTTTTATATTTAGCGATTCAAACAATCGTTAATATTTTAGAAATAGCTGCTTGTCCCTTCCAAGAAATGCGACTTAATTCGAATCAATTTTAGGGTTTTTGCTGTTATTATGTAATTGTGATATGAACATGTCTCAATGTGCTTGTCGAGCCTCTTTTACGCGCCTGATTTGCTTCGTAGTGTAAATTATTAGCCCTATCTTTATTCGATTACGAAAAATACGTCATTTGATCTAAACACGAGTATTTTTGTTGGATTGAAGTGGTCTGCTAGTTTTATTATTTTTTCGGTTTTTTGTTTTATTTCTATTGCAACCAGCTAGTATTAAATAGTGAGATGCTCGTCTATATGAAAAACAACAGTTTATCGTCATTCGACTGTTTATCTTTGAAGAAGAAGACGAAGAAAGTAGTTATGGTCAGAAAAATACACGAAAATTGATAAAACACAAATACATGATAAAATAGCGACTGAACAAAAGGACATACACAGATCACGAAAGTGATACAACTAGGTATGCCCCAACAATAAATTTGTAAAATCAATGTTTAGGAGCTCTTTTTTGAACAAACCGATTTTGGGAGAAGAGACAATTTGATCAGGTAAGGAGTTCCAGATTTTTCGGTATCTTTGCGAAAAATCGTTGAGGTGAGCATTGGAACGGACAACTGGTAGTGTAACTTTACGACTGTTAACTGATCGGGTAGTGCCTTGACTAAAAATGAAGAATTCATTAGCATCAATACAAGATAAACCATTAATAATTTGATACATGAGACATAGACATATGTGAAGACGACGAAGTTCTAAAGAAGGCAGGTTAAGAAGCTTTAGGCGTTCAAGATAGGATAAATTGCTATTAAAACCAAAAAGACGTTTAGTAAATTTACGCTGAACATTTTCAAGACGATTTATATCATTTGCATAATATGGATTCCATACAGAAACAGCATACTCAAGCATAGGTCTTACATAAGTAGTATAAGCCCTAACTAAAATTTCTTTATCACAAGAAAGAAAAGCTTTGTGTATTAGAAAACAACGAGAAACAGCTTTTTTAATTATGTGATTTAAATGTTCCTTACAATTGAGATTATGGGAAAAATAAACACCCAGATCACGAACGGAACAAATATCATTTGGAATATTTATATTATTCAAAGAATAAAGCTTTTTTGGATTATTCTTACCAAGATGTAAAACTGCACATTTTTCCGAAGCAACAGGAAGTTGCCAATTTATAGACCAAATATAAATATTGTCCAGATCTTTTTGTATTAAATGATAATCAGAAGATGGACCAAAGATTTTGACATCATCGGCAAAGAGGTAAATTTTACTATATTCAATCAAATTACATAGGTCATTAATATAAATTAAGAATAAAGTAGGACTAATACAACTACCTTGGGGGACACCACTGCCAACAGGCATGAAATCAGAAAAAACTCCGTCAATACAAACACGCTGAGACCGACCATGTAAAAAGGAATCAAGCCAATTAAAAAGTAGACCTTTTATTCCATATTTTGAGAGCTTATATAAAAGCTTAGATAACGGGATTTTATCGAAAGCTTTAGAAAAGTCGATGTAAGCTACATCGACAGGAGTCCTATTACTCAAAGATACCGTCCAACTGTGTTTACATTTAAGTAGTTGTAATTCACAAGACTTTGATTTTTGAAAACCAAACTGAGAAGAAGATAAGAGTCTGTTTGTAGTGAGAAAATCGACAATTTTTGAATTAATCAAATTTTCCATGATTTTACTTGATGAGCAGCAAATAGAAATCGGCCTGTAATTACTCACTAAAGCCGCGTCACCTTTTTTAAAGACTGGGGTTACATTTGCCAATTTCCATAAATTGGGGATAGTGCTAGTCAAAAAAGAAACATTAAAGATACTAGCTAAAGGCTCAGCAAGATAATTTGAAAGTTTTTTCAAGAAAAAATGACAGAGTCCATCGGGACCAATAGAAAAAGAACCTTTTATTTGATTTAAAACCAGTTGCACGTTCCAAGCGTCAAAATGAATGGTTTGCAAAGCAAAACCAGTCATCGAATCTAAAAAAGGAAGATGATTATTATCAACAGAAAAAACAGAAGAAAAGTAGTTATTAAACAAATTTACCTTTTCTAAAGGATCAGAAACGATTTTGTGGTCATGAAAAAGAGGTGGAAAAGAGCGATGATTATTCAACCGATTATTGACAAATTTATAAAATGATTTTAAACTTTTGTCAGAAAGAAGATTAATTTCTTCAGAAGCAGAGAAATTTTTAATTTCAAAATCCAATTTTCTACAAAAAGATTTATATTTGATTTTTGTATCGGTGGAGTGATAAAGTTTATGTTTCTTCCAAAGCATACGTTTTTTAGTTAACATTCTTTTAATTAGTTTGGGATATTTACGTTTCATGGGCTTGGGGTGAGTTAATGGAACAAATGCATAAATTAAAGAGTGACTCTAACAAACAAATTATACATATCATTTACATTAGAACAGGTATCAAAAAGATCAGGCCAAGAAATCTGAGACAGTGCTAGACCTAACGCATCAAAATCAGCTTTACGAAAGTTAAAAAAAGATGATCTAGGATTACGGACTGGCATCAAAAGACAATCAAATATAATTGAATTATGATCACTATTAGAAAAAGGAATATCAACTTTTACGTTAGAAATTTGATCAGATGCAAAGAGAAGATCTAGTATATTTTTTCATGAGTATTTTCTGTTATTAATTGATGTAAACCAGTGCCCGAAAGTGTGTCGAAAAATAGGGTATTTAGATTATCAGTAGGAACCGAACTTATCCACCAATTGATTTTTGGCAAATTAAAATCTCCTAAGATTACAAAAGGGAAAGGAACAGAACAAGCCCATTCAATACATCTACATAAAATTTCAGCATAAGCTAGATCAAAATCAGGAGGTCGGTAAACCAAAATAAATCTGATCTTTCTATTAGAATCAAAAATATCAGTTATTAGAATTTCGGGAGCTTTAAAAGCGGGTGGAGGATTTATTTGAATAGCATTAAAAGAAGTTTTAAGAAATAAAGCTACACCCCCACCACGTTTACAGTTTCGATCACAGCGGAAAATGCGATAATTTTTACCAGGGCACAATAATCCATCGGAAATATCAATATGAAACCATGTTTCAGAAAAAATAGAGCATCAAAACTTTCTTCATTCAGCAAAAAATGTAAGTTGCTAAGTTTGTTCAAAAGACTTCGAGCATTAGCATAAAAACATTGAAATTTTAAATAATCTTGGGGCGCGGATACCTAATGAGCGAGTCGCGGGCTATTAGTATTTACATTAGGTTTACATTTAACGCAATCAGTACGAAAATCGATGTATAATCCTTGTTCACCCCGAGATTTGCGATCATTCAGCTCATAAACCAGTTCGCGTTGCCGTTTTCGTTGTAGAAAGGATAGGTCAGGACGACAACGTAGATGCGAAAGTGGGCCTTTGGATTGGACACGGACTGTCTTATTAATCAGTGAGATTAAGCGATGCCTTGCATGAGCCGAAGTCAGGCAAACTTTGACAAATTGAACGCGATTTTCATGAATGGGACCATCACGAAAGACGCGAGTAACATCGGACGACACTAGATCGTGACCATCAGAATAAGAGTTTCTTTTTTTGTTTCCCTTTAATCGCATTACATTCTTATTGAATGCTGTGCTATTACTCACTTTTTATAGTAAGTTCGTTTGTATTTTATTAACATATCTGCAATAAATTATTTGGCATCCTGATGTATCGACTGTTTCCAACTTTTCTTTGTTAATGCGCGATTTCCTAATGGTTTACACTATAATGGCAATTTGGAAGTTCGACAATCTCGCTTGCTGATCTAATCTCGAAATCTTTACCGATTCAAATCAGTACACACTTAAATAATTTGTTTTCGAATAGGATTTTTTACTCAGTGTTTATAGTATTTGCAGCGCACATGCAAGACGGCACGAAGTTTTGGATGGGGTAATGAACCATTTACTGTCCAGTTTTGGTCAGAAAACCTTTAAAAGCACCAACAGCATGAAAGATTGTGCACAGTGCGACATATGTAGTTGTATGTAGGGGCTTACACCGCAATGCGATATGAGGCCGACGAGTCAAAATCAAGTTCCTCCATAATACTGAATTATTCCTTCGGTATTTTTATGGTTGAAGCGCCTTCGAAAATCAATGTGGCTCAAAATCCTAAGAAATGTACATAGAAAAATTTCAAAGCTTCAGATTATAAGTAAACGAATATTTCTGATATTTTTAATCAAGTTATTCTGCGTCTATTAAAATCAGAAAATTGTCGAATTGTACATTAATAGAAAAATTCTTCATTTTGTCCACTCTAGTGCGCTTGACCTTGACCGTTCCTAGGAACTTAGAACCGAAATTCCTAGCACGGTTTTCTATGAAATTCGCATTTGAAAGAGTAATAGTTAAGCTATGTAATCGTACATATCTTTTTTGCTTTAGCATTCGAGCTTGATTTTTGTCAAATTAACAATGAATGAAGACCTGTCATCCGAATTTGAATTCGATGCAGAAAAGACGAAGGCAAAGTGGGTACCTCATCTATTCTCAGCTAAATAAATTAACTAAAAGTCCTAGCAAGGTGACTGGCCTGCTTCCGTGATAGGCGCTTACATTAGTATCTCGAGCGCAGGCGACATTAGCTTATCTTCTGTCGAATATGTTTTTCACTTCTTCCCTATTACGATTATTCAACGTCTTGGTTTACTTTTCTACGTTTCAAGTGTTTTATATTTGATGCAGTAACGTTTCACGCGCGGGTTGGAGCATTGCAGTTGATGGGTTGAGAGTGAGAAACGAAAAAGACTATGAAAACTTTCTATAGAAAATGAGGCAAAATCAAGCTCGAAAATGATTGAAAATAACGACACCTGAGAACTTGCTTGACTTTGACCAAAATCAATCTATTAATGTTGTTTCTTGCGCTGTTTCAACATTTATAATTTTTTGGTATTTCATTTCAGTAAACCTCTCCAGCTACCCCCCATCACCTTAAGATCGGGCTGGCTCTTCCCAGACCGACCCGCTGCACACCCTGGCTAGCACTAGCACTACTTACATATGCCGCGTTTTCTGAATCCATAAATTTCTGGATGGAATTCATGAAATGTATAAAATGTTAGCGCTAATAGGTCTGATTACAAATTGAGAGCCAAGTTAATAGAATTAAGACGTTTTTGGGAACATATTCGACTTAATATTCGTCATAAAGTAATCTGATAGATTTATGCAATGTATCCTAAGGAGATGTAAAATCGATCTTAATACGAAAGATGTTGCGACCTCAAGTACCGGATCGAAGGAGATTAGACGACAGGAATGGAACAAGTATATCGTTCATTGTGGTTTTTAGTTGCACTATTGAAAATTATCCGTGCATTTTGGGCTTGTTCAGTTTGAATTTTCATCGTCGTTCGAACATTATTGCCTTGATATTTTAATCCTACTTATTCAATGAAACTCAAGCATAAATTGTAGTGTTAGAAGTGCTTTTGATATACGAAATGTTAATAATTACTCTCATTTGGCGCTTAATATAAGAGTGACCTATTGATTATTACTATATTTTTCAGTTTTTTATTTACCGCTTCTTGCAAAGTATCTACTTTTACCATTGCTTTGCAACTTATTTGTCATACATTGGTTGCTTTGAGTATTGAGAGAATAAGACTACTCTGAAAAGATACATGATATTAAAAACAAAACGTGTTTGAAGGTTACTAGCGCCACTGTCAACCGCCAAGCTTCAAGATGAAAATCAAAGTAATAGAGAGGATCTTTATCACTTTTGTTCATATTCGGGTCTTGTTCGTCTTTTATCCAATAAAACAGTGAGAATAACAACCGACTTTAATTCATTAAAAAAATTTTTTTGATGCTTTTTTATCCCTAAATTTTCTAGTCATAAACATGCAAGAGCTTGATTAAAATCACTCAAGAGTTTTTGCTTCACTAATCATAGAGAGTGAAGAGGGAAAAATGTTTGAGCATCATTTATGTAGGTCACAATCAGGTCCGTATTCACTGGGGATAGAGAGGCACGTGCCTCCCCCCGAAATTGAATCTGAGAATGATTTTTCCCTTTACTCCTCCCTCTGCTTTTTTTAGCCACATATCGCAAAACTTTTCGGCGCTTCGCGCCGAATTTCACAATTAGAATTAGAGTCTATTTAGTCCGCGCGCG
>JAVLUZ010000267.1:0-165762 GCA_036768485.1 Mermis nigrescens | reverse complement strand
GGAAAAATGTTTGAGCCATCATTTATGTAGGTCACAATCAGGTCGTCCCGCAAGGATAGAGGCACGTGCGCCGAAATTGAATCTGAGAATGATTTTCCCTTTACTCCTCCACCTCGCTTTTTTTAGCCACATATCGAAAAAACTTTCCGGCGCTTCGCGCCGAGAATTTCACAATTAGAATTAGGAGTCTATTTAGTCCGCGCGCGGTTTAAATACTCCATTTTTAGTCTTTATACAACTAAAGTGTATTTTGCTCCAAAAGAGATGGTTTTCATTGGATTCTCACCGTATTAAAGGCCCGGTAGCAAAATTTGCAAACCAAATTTTTTCCTTTGGTCCCCCTTAAGATCAAGAAAAATTTTGATCGTGTCACCCCATCCGAAACGAAATCCAAGATACGGAGCGAGTCACAATATCTCAAATCTTACTGTTTGGTATCAGAAATATCCCACGTTTTCTAAGCTTTTGAAAACAACTTATAGGTTACTTATTTTTCTGCCTTCCTTATAAAATCTACGAGATGCTTACTGCGTGTGCTGTAAAGTCTGTGAGACCTAATTTGAGGAAAGGAAATCTTCTGTTCATCTGTTTAGTTGTTTATTTGTTTATTTATTCACTTTATTGTCCTTATGCATATAGAGTACAAATTTTTTAGCTTCTACATTTAATTAGTTGCGTCTAATTTGTGTCGACTTGTTGCATGCTAGAATTATTTTATTTTTATAGGGAAAGCCGAAAACAAGATTTTATGGCAATCGATGCGGTAAGATTTCAATTAGTGATTCATAACTAATATCCAAATAAACTGCTACAAAATTTCAAAAAAATGAATAGCATTTATTTTGTTGCTTACTTCATGTGGTCTTTTGAGGCGGAAATCGGTTATTTTATCTGTTGAAAACTTATTTTGAAATTTAATATTATGCTATCTAATTACTACTACTAATAATTGACATTGCTGAATTCATAAAAATAAAGTATGTCTGAGATGCTTAATTTTTGCGTATCTCTTGATCTCTTGTCTCGCGCTGACCTGGTTATTTTGAGTCATATTAAAGAAATCTTATTTGTTATATGTTGAATAGTTTTCTTATACATAATTTTTATATTCCATTGTGATAAAATCGATTTGAATTCTCATTACAGTACTCAAAGCACAAAATGCTTATCAACGAATATTTATTGAACTACCCAGGTGCGACGAAAGTCCTTACTCGTGACAGGTAAGATATTTCCGGACTTCATTGCTGAAAAATGTTTGAGCCCGGTGTAGAAAATCAAATCTATTCGTCTGAATATTCAATCAACTTGTTCAGTTTATTGCAAAAAATATTAACTTTTCTATAAAATTGCATATTATGATGATATCAATATTTATCTTATTCCATCAGGCATGATTAAAATCACGCATTTTATTAAATAAAATGCAGCGTGAAATAAAATTCTGTGGTATTTTGAAATGTGAAGAGATGTATTAACTAATAATATTTCAAGTTATATAAATAAAACGCAAGTCAGGTAAGATTATTATTCGCTATGATATGACCTCCTGAATTCGATACCTACAAATTTTTGATTCATAAAAAAATTGTTCTAAGAGTTTTTAGCTCTCTCTTAGTGCGAAGTTCCTTTTTTGTTGGCACTGTACGCCAAACAGTCATTTTCGACTGTATTTCATTTAACCTTTCTTGAAATTTTTCTGTACGCTATCGTACTCATAACCTCAGTAGGTCTGTTTGCTGTCTAAATATAGCTAAATATATTAGAAAATATGGACGACGTTTAAAAGTTATGTATACGTGTTGAAAACTTAGGAAGGTGCTTAGTCAGAAATGGCAAAAATGGTGTTTTTGACGCATATTCATCATACATGGGTACGCTCAGGTTTTTCAGAGTCAAATGACTTACCAGAAACCTGCGGGGTCGATCGTGCATGACCGTGGATGCAGGGCATGGTCCATCTGGGGTTTAAGGAAATTGAGGTTTTTATGACCAAAATAACCTAAAAAACCGGTATAAATGAATGCTAACATAGCTTTAAAACTACGTTCTTCCACAGTTTTTAATCAATTTCAAGCACTTATGAAAAAATTTCAATTTTCATGCATATGCGGCCTTAATTTTGCCTCATTTTTTGCAGGAAATTTGCTAAATTTTTGCGGGTTCGTTCCGGTTTTTCCTGTGGGGTTGCTCAGCCGCCAGTGTTTAGTCACTTGACCCTGTGCTCATGTATGAGATTCAACGTTTTTGAGCCAAAAAGTGCACTTTAGAAACATTTTTTGGTTTCACCCCACCCTAGCATTCCCATGCTTTGCTTGTATGTATGTTTGTATGTATGTATGTATGTATGTATGTATGTATGTATGTATGTATGTATGTATGTATGTATGTATGTATGTATGTATGTATGTATGTATGTATGTATGTATGTATGTATGTATGTATGTATGTATGTATGTATGTATGTATGTATGTATGTATGTATGTATGTATGTATGTATGTATGTATGTATGTATGTATGTATGTATGAATGCATGTATGAATGTATGTATGTATGCATGTATGTACGTAGGTATGTATGTACGTATGTATGTATGCATGTATGTATGCACGTATGTATGTATGTACAATGTATGTATGTATGTATGTATGTATGTATGTATGTATGTACAATGTATGTATGTATGTATCTATGCAGGCTCGTAGTTAGGATTTTATTACGGGGGAACACAAATTTTGTAAGTCAGATATCGCAAGAACCATTAGGGGATAGTCAAAATAATTGCATTTCCGAACGTTTCTCAACGAGCTCTACTCAATTATGGAGAAAAATTTCGAAAAAATTTTTAAAAATTTTTCAGATTTTTTCATTAGTCATACACAAAAATCTACCGCTCAAACTACCTGCGAAACTGATTTTTCATCGTCTAATCCTTAAGCAATTTCTTAGCTATCCGTATTTATACTCAATCTTCGCATCTTGCAAAGAAAAACTACCAGCAAATTCGCGATTCGGCGCGAAGCATCGGAAAAATTTGACATTTTCTCCATTAAGTCAAATTTGAACGGTTCAAAAGGCAAAACTATACAGAAACAATTAATCCAGCGCGAAGCGCCGCAAAATTTTACTTATAGTAGCTTAAAAGTACGCAAAAAGCCTGTTTTGGCAAGTTTTTAAGTGCACTTTGAGAATTTTTCATAGGTCATTGTGAGAGACAAAAAATTTTTTTTCGTTTTCGGGGGTGGGGACAAACCATACGTGGGCAGCAAGAAAATTCTCGTGGGTGCTAGATTTTTCAAAGGTCAAAAAATGGCCTTAGAAATTGTGGTTTGGCGTAAAAAACACCATTTTTCGACGTTTCTCATCAAGCACTATCCATTGGCATCAAAAAATTGCGAAAAAAACCAAAAAAATTTTCAAAAATTGAATTCTGGGGGTTATTTTGGTTTTCCGAGGGGGGGGGGTGGGTGCATACCCCCAAACCCCCACGCCCAGGTGTGGGGACAACTACCCCACTTGCCCTTCTTAACTACGGGCCTGTATGTATGTATGTGAGTATTTGACTATTCCCTCAGATTTCACTCCTTCCTTTGGCCACGCCACCTTGCCCATCAATGCTTAGTTCTAATTTCAGCTGATTAATATACATGACTTCATTAGTTTATTTTCGTGTATCATTTGTATCATTCTGCATTCATTTATTGTTTATCGTTATTTGCTATTTATGTATGTTAACAGGGCCGTTTTTAAGGGTAAGGGGCAGCCGCCCCCCCCCCCTTGGCCGAAAAAAATCTTGATGGGTAAGATAGTGCACGGAAAGATGGAAGAATCGCATGTTTTTGTGTCAAATCTTCAAATTTTCGTGCTTCGCGCCAAAGATGATGTATTTTCCATAATTTTGGTTCAAGAGCGACAAAAAACGGCATCTTATGGCCTTTGAAATAAGAAAAAATTTGTTTCCACAAGTTCGGATTTTATGATCCTAATGGATAGAACATGTCGAAAAACGTCGAAAATGCGGTTTTTGCCAGTTATCCCGACGAATTTTTCGAGATATAGACCAATTTATGTTAGGCCCGCCCCCCTCCTTGGCCGGATCCTGGATACGGGCCTGTATATTGACATAGTATTGAAAATTATAATAATTAGTCCGAGTGATCCGCCAAACTGAAATTTGTTCATCAGAGTAATAACTTCCGAAACCCGCTAGTATTTAAATTTCCAGAAAAAACATCAAAATAATGATATTTTCGCTCCAGCGGTTTTTACAGTGTATAAAAGGCAATGCAATGGAAGAACAATTCATAAGCGTACATATGCGCGAAGCAAAATATTTTTGAGCTCTTCTGCGGGAAATGCAAAAACCACGCTTGGATTAATCTAATTGTTTAGTCGTATACATAAATGCATATGCACAAACTATACTTTGGGATTAATCGTCGAAACTTATAATGGGTAATTTATTATGAAGAATATTTTGCCTGAGAATATTTGGTTTTCAATATTTCTAATAGCTAGAAGAATTTGGGATTGTATTCATCTGTTTAACAGTTCAACAAGAAGAAACAAAAAGTAGGTTAATTTGAACGAAAAAAAGTTTTATACGATCAAGAATGATCCGCATTTTTTCAGAAGTCGAGATAAAACTGATTTGGACGTTATTCAGTCTAATCACCGTTTTTTGTGGTGCGGTGATGAAGAGCTCTCCGATTGGTATCTTCTCTAATTGGCTTGATTTTATCTACTGCGCTCATAACAATCTAAAATGTTAATCTGTCATCAGGGGCTCTAGATTAGCCAAACGGTACTATGACAAACTGTTCAAGGAATATTGCATATCGGATCTGAGAAGGTACAAGGAAAATAAGGTATGCAATTGCTTTTGGAATTGCATCATCGGAAAGTTTTACTTCGAATTTTCTTCTATATGTAGCCATTGACTTAAAAACTATGGAGAAAAGATGGGGAATTGTGAAACCTAGGATTATTGTTACTGGTCAACACACCTGGGCGTGGGGTAGGTTTGGGGTTATGCAACCCCCGAGAAACCAATATACCTCCCCCCAAAAAAACCAAAGTACCTCCCAGAATTCAATTTTTGGAATTTTTTTTGTTTTTTCGCAATTTTTTGATGCCGATGGATAGTGCTCGATGAGAAACGTTGAAGAATGGTGTTTTTTCGCCATACCACCATTTTGAGGCTATTTTTTGATCTTTGAAAAATATTGCACCTCCAGAATTTTGGTGCCGCCCACTTATACTGGTCAAGCCTTGTTCTGGTTACCTACTATACCTGTTGAATAATTATTACTATTTTTCTATTTTTATTGGAAATTGACGAATTCTACGTACTTTGTTTAATTCGGTAAAGCAAGTTAAACTTTCAATTGATTTATTATTACTTCTTAACATTAAATGACTGACCAAAAACAGGGCATTCTTATTTTATTTTCAACAAGAACGATATGGTACGATTTGTTTTCAATGAAAGTCGAACTGCTTGAAAAATTGAGCAGCAGAAAAAGGCTAAATGCTGTAAAACTGATCTTTTTCTAAAATAGCATCGTGCATCTCCTTGACGCATTCCACAACTTGCTACGAGTAATTTACGCTGTAGATAAAAATGCATAAGTATATAAGTGATCCTTACTAAGTAGTAAGTAGCTTTAGCGATTTATCCATATTCCTAAGCGGTATTTGCAGATTGCTTTGCGGTGGAGAACCGAACAAGAAGTCATTAATGGAAAAGGTCAATAATGCAATAAAATTGCGTCACACGTTTAACTTGTTTTATCAAATCTAAAACCTTTTGAAAAATCGATTATTTTATACCCTACTCAGAAGATGAACGAAAAAGCGTATCGAAGAGAGTGTGCGTATAAAAATTTAACATACAAAAACAAGCATCCATAGGCAGCAAACAAATTTTGGGGGTCCGATGGGGCAAAATCGCTACAAATAGCACCAAAAATTTAATTCTGGGGGTCTGCCGATTTTGGGGTTCAAACACAGGCCCGTATGTCTATACAAGGCCTGATGGCTTTTTATCATACATGGACTATTACTATTTGTTGACGTTTCTGACGATGCTCTTTCTTTTTGTAACAGGAAAAAATTTTCAACAAATTAATAAAACTAAACGGTGTATATTCTAAAATAACATCAAATTGATATTCTTAACCCTGAAAAAATAGCTCTAAATTCTTAAAATATCATATTTTCATCAATTCTCTGGAAAATTGAATATTCTGCGAAGGTCAGCAACGACTTCGGATGTCAAAATTCTGCAAACTCCCGATAATACGTATTCCTCCATTTATATATTTCGAAATTAAATTGTTCTGTGTTATTGAAGTCGTTGCAAAGTAATCGTACTTCTCTATGACTTATCTTTATGTCACACGTGCCTGAAGATTAGCTGTGCTCTATAATCCGTCATCAAGGACAATAATATCTGCATTGTGTAACAAAAAAATACTTAAAGCAAAAGAAAGACATGCTTTCTAGAATTGCATATGTTTAGCATGCTCTCAAGATAGTACTATTAATCATTAATCGTCGCTTATGCTAAAAATTTGTTTTTCATTTTCTTATTTCCATTGCTTTCTTGTGAACAATAAGTCTTATCGTGTACACGTTTGGTTTGTGGTCGCTAGAAGCATTATTTACCTGGAATCTCTGTATTTTAACTAGGTCAATTCATTTGTGGCAATAAACATTGTGATTCAAAAGACGACTTGAACAGCTGGGAAGTTAATTTTTCTTACGTGGAACATAGTCAGAAGAAAAATGCTCTTGTTAAACTGAGTAAGTTTATATGTGCATTTGATTCATCACTTACTGTCAATATTTATTTTTAACAACTTTAGATTAAAGAAGTCGATCAAGTGGAGAAGGATAAATTTGACTTGTAATCTTTGAGCCTATATAAAATGATCGATGCAAGAATATACCTTCTTCCTGATTAAAAATGGAAAAGTAAAGTTAATTTCTTTGGAAAAATTGAAAGATGTCTGAAATTCTCAAACGTTAGGATGCAAATTCAAAAGTAAGAAAAACGGTGGTAGATAATTTTGGCACCTCTCTCGTAACACGTAAATATGATCAATGATAATTACTCTAGGTCTTGTTGTTAAAGCTATTCATAGTATTTTATTTATTATAAGTGAATCGGACATGCGTATGCATTTCTAATTAAACGAATATGTTTTGCATCTGTGACCATAGGTGGGCGGCACCAAAATTCTGAGGGGGGGGTGAAAGATTTTTCAAAGATCCAAAAATGACCATAAAAATGGTGGTATGGCGAAAAACACCATTTTTCAACGTTTCTCATCGAGCACTATCCATTGGCATAAAAAAATTGCGAAAAAAATCAAAAAAATTTCAAACATTGAATTCTGGGGGGTATTTCGCTTTCTCGGGAGGGGGGGTGCATACTCCCCAAACCCCCACGCCTAGGTGTGTCTGTGACTCGGAAATTCGGATGCGGATTAAAACTAGTCTGGTTTTTCGCTTACTTAATTGATGTATGTACATAATATTCGATAAAGGGATGCAATTTTTTGACCTAAATAGAAATTGGTAAATCTAACGGAATAATTTTTTTACTAAAACTTAGGACAGGAAAATCAGTGTCGGGCAATAAAAGAAACCAGACTTTACTAGGGTATGTCGTATGTACATTTATATGCATACATACAGGGCCGTATTTAAGGGGGGCGAGGGGGCGCCCCCCCCCCCGCTTGGCCGAAAAAAATTTTGAAAGGTAAGATAATGCACGGAAAGATGAGAAAATCGACTGTCTTTGACGTAATATCTTCAAATTTTCGGCGCTTCGCGCCGGATGTGAAGTATTTTCTATCATTTGGGCTCAAGCACGTCCAAAAAAGACTTTTTCTATAGCTTTTTGTGTTGAAAATTTTTTTTCTCAAACTCGAATTTTATTATCTTAATGGGTCCAAAAACGTCGAAAAATGCTGTTTTTGCGAGCTATCCGACGAATTTCCCGGGATATATATATACAACAATTTATGCTGGGTCCGCCCCCTTGGCCAGATCCTGGATATGGGTCTGCATACATATATTAAGGGCCGTATTTAGGGGCTCCCTTGGCCGGAAAAAAATTTGAAAGGTAAAATAATGCATGGAAAGATGGGAAAATTGCCTGTCTTTGAGGTAAAATCTTCAAATTTTCGGCGCTTCGCGCCAGATATGAAGTATTTTGCATAATTTTGACTCAAGCGGCGACCAAAAAACGACACTTTTTATAGCATTTTGAGTGAGGAAAAAGTTTTACGACAAGTTTGAATTTTATGTACCTAATGGATAGCGCATGTCGAAAAACGTCGAAAAATGCGGTTTTTTCGAGCTATCCCGACGAATTTCCCTAGATATAGACCAATTTATGGGGGTCCGCTCCCCCTTCAGCCAAATTCTGGATACGGGTCTGCATATATCGTATTCGCTTCAAAATCGCTGAACTGGTTCAATCATCTTTTGCGCATGACTTGCTTCTTCGCCAATTTCAGTTTTAATTCGAAAAATATTTTTTTGAGTTCCTACTTTTGTCTCATCAAACATTATATTCCTTCAGGACTTTGTCCATATTGTTCCGAAAAGTTGAACCATAATCATCGGTAAGCCGAAGCTCTTATGTGCGATACGCATTTTTAACGCATCTGAAATATTTTTGACTTTTACCATTCCTCTTGTAAATTCAATCTTGTGTGTAAAATCGATGAGGTCGTTTTATTCATTATTACGAATTTAGTAGCTGTTTGGATATACAGAGTATCCCACACCTACCTATCAAACATGTTTTTTCGTAGTAACATCGATAATTCTTATTATTTGTTTATGACTTTATCGGTTATAGTTGAAGGTCCATTAGGAAACAAACTGACAAATTAATGTAAACCTTAGATATTTGATAGTCATTCCTTTTAAAATTTATATATTTTGCCATCAATGTATAGCCCTCGATTCAAGCCTCAAGCAATCAGAGATAATGAATTATTAGTATCTGAAGGCTTGTGAAGCAACAAAACATGTTGAATAGGTTTACGCAAGTTCGTGAGAAATCGCCATCAAAAGTCAGTACGACGATAATGACTCCTTGTCTACAATATTTCAACCAGGTCCATCGTAAAAACAAATTGTAGTCTGTTTCACACAAGTTTGGGCATAAATTTTAGGAATTTTAAGCAACAGTAAGCCTATAATTTGCGGTAATTATATGGATCAACTCACTGTTTAATCGCAATCTGTCGGCGTACTATTGGAGTATAATCTTAAAGTTTATGCCCAAACTTATGTCAAACATACTATTATTAACGACAGATTACATAAGTACCGAGAGGCCCCTTCTTTATTCAATTGCTGACATGGCGATTGCGTCAACGTGTTAGGAAATTTCATGCGGATAAGGCATATTTCAGAGATGAGCTTTTTGAACTCAGAAAGTCAAACCAAACTAGTTTACAAAGGCAAATCAACCAATAGAAGATGCCACTTCTGCACCAGACGTGGGCAGCACCAAAATTCTGAGGGGTGCAAGATTTTTCAAAGGTTAAAAATGGCCTTAAAAATGGTGGTATGGCGACAAAAACACCATTTTCAACGTTTCTCATCGAACACTATCCATTGGCATCGAAAAATTGCGAAAAAAAACAAAAAATTTAAAAATTTGAATTCTGGAGGGGTATTTTGGTTTCTAACCCCCCTCCACTCACGCCCAGGTGTATTCTGCACTCCACCGCACAATTATTGGTCGTGCGTACGATGCCAACTTTTTAAATTATTTGAGTTTTTGATATGCAGGAGCATAAAATGCGCAGGCTATTATGGATCTGCTTGCCTAATTCGTCGATTATAATATAATGTGGGAAACGAGAGATTAGTTTTGTATCGGCCCAACTAATTTGTTTTCTTTTGATTTTCTGTCTTTCTGTGGTGTAGTGTACGTAACCCATCGTCGGTTTTTTAAGACGAAAAAAAGTGGAGAAACACAGAATACGTGGACAGATTGATTTACCAGAAGACGTCATCGGTCCAGCTGTAAGCCACACTGACTCGACATTATCTCATCATCTAGACCGCCAACCTGAATCAGCTCTTCGAGCGCAGCTAACCGATAGTACAGTATGGTCAAAGCCTGCTGAGCTTGAGGATAAGAAGAATAGAGAAGAAGAGTTTGAAGATTTTCTGGAAGAATTATTGTTATAACGTTGCAAATGTATTCTAATAATTAACATATTAAGTAATAAATGCTATTATCACTCGATGGGATTGCGAGATAGACTCAGCTAGCGAGCTGAGTGCCTGTCATGCGCTATCCCCACGTGCAAGACTGGTTTCGACCATACATAGGCGTTAAGGGCATACATTTTCCGAGAATCCCGCGGACCCTCGCCCGAAATCGCTGGACCCCCAGAATTAAATATTTAGTGCTATCTTTGGCAGACCCCCAGAATTGAATATTTAGTGCTATTTTTCGCAATTAGGTCTCGTAGGACCCCCAAAATGAATTAAGTTGTTGCCCGCCCAGACATGCACGTCTGGGCTGGTTGGTAGTACTTTTTTGAACTAAAATGACTAGGGATATACTATTCGACAGTTTCTGATCAATTCAAGCGAATTTGTAGAAAAAGTTTTCGATTTTTTTAAACCTTATTTTGCTTTATTTTCCCCTGAAAAATTCCTTATTTTTTCCATCCTGGGGATCCTAACAAGACGTACGAGCAGTGGTCTAAAAATCAGATTAATAGCGTAGAAAATAAGGCCAAAAATTCATGAAAATTAAAAATGGTCAGTAAAATAGCTTGTAATTGATCTCACTAGTTAGTTTTTGATACCATTTTGGTTCAAAAAATTGGTTGATCCTGTAGCGGTGGCTTAATTTATTTGGGTGTTTTCAAAACATTGGGGCAGTTTCGCGATGATTTTGATTAACAATGATTCTGTTCCATGTTTTTAATAACTTGCATAGTCTAATAGTCACATTTATTAGGTAGACGCTGGTTTTCGGGCGTCACTTGCTTCTATGTATATTGATATCATTATTGTCGCGATCAGGTGTTTCTTCGCTTGTGAGTCAGTATTAAATAGATTTTCGACTGACGATCTGGGCTGAAAATAGGGCTAGCGTGGGTTGGCTTCGTTTATTCGTTGTGCGCTTATTCTGTATTATTGCTAACTCAATTGTTGGTTTGCTATAATAACACTTTAGTTATCGGCAGAAATAGCGCGTACAGCTTGCAAGCAGGCGGGAATCCTCTGTGGGTCTCACTATTCCCTCGGCCTTTAATGTAGGCTAATTTATTTGCAACATTTGTCACGGCTAATTATTTCGACTTGAATAATTTAATTAGTCTTGTTACAATACTTATCCAGACCATAGATGCACAGCATGACCAATCTGGGGGGGGCGGGGTTAGCCGGTCTGGGGCATACCTGGGCGTGGGAGGGGGGGTTAAGGGGGGTGCACACCCCCCCAGAAACCAAAATAACCCGCAGACTTCAATTTTTGAAATTTTTTGTTTTTTTTTTCGCAATTTTTTGATGCCAATGGATAGTGCTCGATGAAAAACGTTGAAAAATGGTGTTTTTCGCTATACCATCATTTTGAGGCCATTTTTTTACCTTTGAAAAAATCTTGCACCGCCAGAACTTTGGTGCCGCCCACCTATGGTCTGGGGGTCAAAGTAGAACACTTACACTTTCGAAATCGTCTGCGATAGCTCAGTTGGTGAGAGCGGCGGTCCGGTCAACCGTGGTCCCGGGTTCGAGTCCCGGTCGCAGCCACTAGTTTTACACTAGAAGTCTCGAGTAGAAACGGCTCGGTTGCTATTGATTCAAAGTCCAATTCATTCAAAAGGGGGGGGTGTAAGTAGAACACTTACACTTTCGAAATCGTCTGCGATAGCTCAGTTAATAAGAGCAGCGGTCCGGTCAACCGTGGTCCCGGTCGCAGCTTCCATTTTTACAACTTGAGCTTTTTTGGGCCCAAATGACCTCGAAAATTGATAAAGGCGTTAAATAGTTTCTAGTCAACTTTAACCACTGTTGAAGAAAATTTTCAATTTTCATTCAGTTCTTGCCTTCATTTCTCCGGGAGAATTTCCCATTTTTCCATTCTGGGGGTCTAGACTAGTGATGTAAAAGATCATCTGGATCTGATCTTTTTATCCAGATTCAGATCCAGATCCAGATCATCTGGATCTGGATCTGGTTATTTTCTGATCTGGTTATCTGATCTGGATCTGGATCTGCCAGAAAATCAGAACCCGATCTTTATCTGGATCTGGATCTGTTTAGTCAACTTTTATCTAATTAAACAGATCAGAAAGTTATTTTTGCGCGATGGTATTCTTCCTGTTTTACGATTTACTCCAGGTAGGTTATCTAATTAGTTGTAGCCTTACATGCACGGATTGCGTGACAACAGCCTCACTAGTCCCAACAGCCCCACCGTCCCAACAGCCCCACCATCCCAACAGCCCCACCGTCCCAACAGCCCCACCAAAATCCCAACAGTCTCACCCGTCCCAACAGCCCCACCAGTCCCAACAGCCCCACCGTCCCAACAGCCCCACCAATAATCCCAATAGCCACACCAATCCCAACAGCCTCACCAATCCCAACAGCCCTACCAATCCCGACAGCCCTACCATATCCCAACAGTCCCACCGTTCCAACAGCTCAACCGTCTTAACAACCCCACCAATAATCCCAACAGCCCCACCAGTCCCAAGAGCCCCATCAATTCCCAGCAGTTCCACCGTTCCAGCAGTCCTACCTTTCCAACCGTCGAACTGTCCTAAGCACACGAGGTTAACCCCCTAAACCCGAAATTCTGGAAATCCCCCAAATCATGTTTGACCCCAGAATTCTATTTTTAGCACATTTCTCGGTCACTTTAATCCACCAGACCCACAAAATTTGTTCGCTGTTATAATCATAGATGTACAGAAAGACCGGTCTGGAGAACAAGTTTTGAGCCAAAAATTGACCTCAAAACTGGTATGAATGTTAAAATAGCATAACAACTGCGCTAATCCACATTTTCTGGCTATTTTAAAGTAGATTAGCGTGAAAGTTTTGATTTTCATTTAATTTTAACACTTGACTTTCCTTTTTTTCACTAGAACATTTTTCATTTTTTTCTGGCATTGTAGAGTAGACCATAATGAGCAGGGATCCAATCTTGCGAGATGACTCGAATGAGGCAAAATCCTGGATTGTGCTCAAATGCTGAAGCTTCAATTCTGACAGGTCTACCAGTTTCATAGGTAGACTTATTCTGAAAATGTAAACTTGCACACTCGTTTATGGTCTTGATGAAATATACGAATTCGGGAAATAGTCAAAAAATATCTTTCATAAAAAATTAATATTGCCCGATTTTATTGAACCGTATAATAGCGATTGCAGTAATGGTGAGGCTGCTGGGATTACTGGTGGGGCTGTTGGGACGGTGGGGCTATTGGAACGATGGGGATGTTGGGATTGGTGGGTCTGTTAGGATTGGTGGGGCTGTTGGGATTATTGGTGGGGCTGTTGGAACGGTGGGGCTGTTGGGACTGGTGGGGCTGTTGAGACATTACCCATGCACGCGGGGCTGAGGGAGGGGTCTGCTGAGGGTTTTGACCCCCCAGATCTGTGCTGACCCCCAGAATGGCCAAAAAGTGCCGCTGACCCCCCATAAATTTTTTTGTTTCAGAAAAATTTTGAAGCTCTGCAGAAAAGTAATTTAAATGATAAAAATGTATTGAAGGTTGTTTTTTCACATAAATTATCATCAGAATTGACCTTTGAGAGACTTTTTTGCCTAAAAGTTGGAAAATTTTTAATTTTTTCGAAACATTTTTGTTAAAAAAGTGTTTCAATGGATGCGCGACGTCGAGAAACGTCTAAAATTAATGTTTTTAGTGCCCATGGGCCATTTTTATCGTTTTTTTATGTTTGAGAAAAAAAACTTGATTTTGACCCCCCCAGAATTTCTACGCTGTATATGTATAGTTTCAATTGGTGCACCTGTCATTTTTCATGAATTTTGACAGCGTTTTTCTTTGTTGAATTGAAATTAAGCAGGTTTCTTCATAGTATTGCATTTTGTGTTGTTAGGTAATGTATCGTTTGTGTTTTTTGACAGTGATATCCCTCTGAAATAATACACATTTTCTTTCTTACAAGCGATCAAAAGGAGCATTTGTTTCTCCTGTTTAAGCACAATGTTGCCAAATTCCAGACATCTCACGTTTCTGTGAATATTTAATGCCGTTCTGTTTATAAAATTGTCAATTAAAGCCGTTGTAATAATTTTTACATTTTTCATGCCTCAATTTCAAGCCCATTGGTGAAAGTCTAAACTTGTGAGTCTTTCCTTTTTAGACAATTTTTACTGATATCATTTTTATGTAAAAGCTCTAAAATGCAAATTTTCCTCGGCTCTGCCCCCAGACCTCTCTGGGGGCTGTTATATTAGTCCTGCCATCAAAGATCCCCCAATCCATGTGGGCTTGGGCGCTTTACGCCCTCCTTTTTTGCAATACAAATTGCTGCACAAAAAATATTTTTATCTGGATCTGGATCTGTATCTGGATCTTTTTAAATTTTGATCTGGAAAAACGATCTGGATCTGGATCTGGTTATTTTCTGATCTGGTTATCTGATCTGGATCTGGATCTGCCAGAAAATCTGAACCCGATCTTTATCTGGATCTGGATCTGGGTAAAAATCTGGATCTTTTACATCACTAGTCTAGACCCCTAAACCCCACGTGCATGTCTGATCTTCACTATGCACGGGCAGCAAATAAACTGGAGGGGGAAGGTGAAATCGCCAAAAATGCTACAGAAAAATAGAATTTTGGGGGTCTACAGTTTCAAATGCTGGAGGTGTAAACCCCCCACATGTATGGTCCTGGCCTTAGAAGCACTATAAGGACCGATCTAGGTGGTCCAAAATTGATTTTTTTTGGGCTAAAGGACTCAAAAACTTGTATGAGCGCTGAAATAGCTACAAAGCTAAGCATTACCTAGTTTCTGGATAATTTGAAGCAGTTTCAAGGAAAATTTTCAGTTTTCATCCAGTTTTAACCTCTATTTATCCGGGAAAATGTTTTTCCATTCTGGAGTTCTAGGTCCCCAAAGACTCTTCCACGTTCATGTCTGGTGTCGACTCCCACGTGCATGTCCGGTCTGCTAGTGCCTGAAACTGACAAGAGAGTAGCAGATTAACTTAGTTTCTATCAACTGTTCCAGCATTCATGTAGGTAGGCACATACTGATATATGTACATAAGTACATAGGTACGTACGTAGCTTTCAAAATTTATGCCCAAACGTGCGTGAAACAGACTAGTATAAATACAGCCCGACCTGTGGTACTTGACAATAGCTAAAGCAACACGGGTAAGGGCTTGTATTTGCCTTCGGGGGTTACATAGGTGCCTATCGCTGCACTCAGTGCTGGCCAGGTTCGCAAGAACGCAGGGCGAGTCCAAACCCGTATGGCCCTCAACGACCTAAGGCTTTGACTCCCTCAGTCCTAATATTGCTGACCGCTTTTCGTTGGGAGTCGCAGCAGCTACGCCCTATTTCCTAGCCGTAAGTACCTACCTAATCCCGGTATGCTCGCGAGGCCAGTTGGCCTATCTCGACCCACTTCTCGAGATGATTTAACTTGTTTTTCCAATATCAACGGGTTCCGGAATATTTTGGTTCCTAAATTGTGCAGCACTCCAAATTTTGAATATAACAACAGCGAGCTCTCAACTGGACAGTCATCGATGAAGTATTAGATAGAATTTAAGCTATTTTTGGGTTGAGAACGAGATAAGTAAATTTTCCAAAGATAAGTTAAAGATAAGACACGAAAATTGTTTACCTCCCAAGTTTGATCGAAATAAAATAAATATCGTCGTGGCAACCCGACCTTCCCTCGATATGTTATCACCGGGAGGTATTTTTCTCCAATTTTACTAACGCGAATAAAACAACGGCACAGCTGCGAGCCGGCCCAAAACAGAGAAAAGCGCTCCAACACGGTAACGCACCCGACTCGCCATACACGCCGACTGATTACTCCCTACATGAATAGTTACAGTAGATGATGTCTACTCATCATCCTAAACAAATTAAACAACGAATGAAATAACTTTTTACCAAGTCATAAGATCAAGATATTTACAGCGGCAATTCAAACAGAAGTAACTTACTGATGTTAACATATACATAACTCTGCTTTACCGGACAAGTAGCTAAAGGGATTTTGAATTGAAAGATGGGAGTAAAATGAGAACTGAAGGCATAGCCTCGAGCTAGTGCATCACTAGGGTTACTACCACACATGGGCGTGGGGTGTTTGGGAGGGGTATGCACCCCCAGAAGTTGAAATACCCCCGAATTTAAATTTTGAAATTTTTTTTTGCTTTTTGCTTTTTTAGCGATTTTTTGATGCCATTGGATAGTGCTCAATGAGGAACGTCGAAAAATGGTGTTTATTTCGCCATACGACCATTTTTAAGACCGTTTTTTGATCTTTGAAAATTTTTTCACCCCCAGAATTTTGGTGCTGCCCACCTATGGTTACTACTCGATTAGTTATGAAAATCCAATATGATATAACGCTGTAATCGGCTGGCTTCCGCGATGTTACTAACAAAGTGTTCGAATAGTGTTCGTACTGTGTAACTGTCGTAGTTACACTACTTTGACGAGGGAGCCCTACTTTGAAAATAGACCAGCAACCCGCAGCTGGGTGAAGGTAATACATTTTCATATCCATCTCCATACAGGCTAAATTTACACCTATTAATAAATTTAATTTATTTATAAATTAATAAATGTACATATCTAGAAGTAGACTATAAATATGCACACACTGAAAAACCACGTATCATTAAATCGGCATTTGGTTTGACTTGGCCCATTTCCGCATGATCACCAATAAATGTGCAGACTGTTGATCCAACGAACCTTGCAGCATATCTGATATATCGCTAAGATGTTCGCTGAAAATGTTGACAAATGAGCGTGGGGGTCTGGAACCCCCCACCCCCGAGAATCTGGCGGACCCCCCAAAAACGATAGGCACCCAGAATTAAATTTTCGGTGCTGTTAATGGCAATTTTGCCCCAATGGATCCACCCAGAATATGTTTGCACATTACTTTTAGTGATAAATTAGAGGGACCAGGATTCTATATAGGGTGGGGGCGAAAATTTTGAGGTCAGATATCTCGAGAACCATTAAGAGAAAGGTGAAAATAAAGGCAGTTTTGGGCATATCTCGGCGAGCTTCATACGATAGTAAAGAAAAATTTGAAGAAATTTCACTTAATTTCATATTAATATAAAGCAAATTTAGCGTTTAAGCTATCTGCACAACTGATTTCTCATCATTCAATCGACGGATTATTTCTTATCTCCTGTCTTTGTATTTAATCATTGTGCCCTACAGAGAAAAACAATACCAATAATAGATACATACTTCGGCGCAAAGCGCCGAAAAAAATTAACGTATCCTACATGTCTAGCTCTAATTCAAGCGGGTTTGAGCGGGCTAGAAGACAAAAACATAGACAAACAATAAATCTGGCGCAAAGAGCCGGAAAAAATTATCGTGTTCTCTATGTCATTACTCAAATTTGACCTGTTTTCAGTGGGCCATGAGGTAAAAACCATAGCAATGCTCTCCAGAGACAAAACTATACATAAACAATAAATAAGGCGCGAAGCACCGGGAAATTTTGAGCCTACTAACGTAAGAGTACGCCAAAAACCTGTTTTGGTGGTGTTTTAGACGCATTTCGCTAATTTTCTATTTTTTCCTTTAGGGGACCCTGGGAGAAACAAACAATTTTCTTCATTTCGGGTGAGGGGCATACGTGGGCAGCAAGAAAATTCTGGGGAGGGGTCAGGATGGGTAAAATTGCCAAAAATATTACTAAAAACAGAATTCTGGGGTCTACAGTAATTGAAGAGGGAGTTTCAACTTCTGAGGGGGCTCGAACCCCTATCCACGCCCATGTGTGGTGGGGGCCGCCCCTTGAATACGGGCCTACCTACATAGTTATGTAGTAGGTACCTAATCTGCATACGTAGGTGTACATAAGCAAGGCACGTCTAAATTGGGATATATTCTAATGGAAGACTTGTGGTGATTGCAGTTAAATTTAGTATATGCAAATATAATAGTTATGAAAAAAGGAAATTATAGTTGTACGCTTCCTATAACTGATTTTTTCGAAAATTTTAAAGCGCCTACAAAAGGTTTAAACTGATGCGATAGTTATAACCTTGCGCACTAAATCGAGTTATAGGTAAGGAACGTTTCTCAATGCTAAGCCGTATTACTCCACCAAAATTTTAAGCCATTTTTGTAGCTTGATTTATGCAGATTAAACTCATCAGAAAACCGCAGAGTTCAATGAAGCATATAATAATCAAAATGAAGCTAAGAGTATGTTGTACTTGGAGAAATCCAAGGATCTCGAATTCTTTTTACATACCTTGTTTTCTAAATGCATTCGAGTCGACTCGTACATAATATTTGGCCGTCAAACAATCTCACCTTGCTTCTTTTCCAGCAACCACATACTGAAAGACACCAACGCTCGACGCTATCTTACCAACCTTGTAATTATCTCCGTCGTTAACTTTGTCAGTATCTTGATTCAGACGTTCTAGGACATCGAATGCTTTCGCTGCGTAGTAAAACTGTCCTAGCTAGAACAAAACAAAAGAAAATTAAGCCTTTTATAGGAGCATTGTTTTCCATGATTTAAATAAATTAACTCAACATAATGCTGTACAGACCTGGGCGTGGGGGGGGTTTAGGGGAGGAGTTTATATCCCACAGAATTCAATTTTTTTGATTTTTTTCGCAATTTTTTGACACCAATGGATAGTGCTCGATGAGAAACGTTGGAAAATGGTTTTTTAAGGCCATTTTTCACCTTTAAAAAATCTTGCACCCCCAGAATTTTGGTGCCACACACCTGTGATACTATAGTCTGTTTCACGAATCCATGTGCATGGATCACAGTTCTCAAGTCGATGTGAATCGATTACAAAGCAGGTTTAAGTTTAAGCAGCAATCACGATACTGTGCATAGCGATAGACATACACATCAAAATTTACTATGCAAAATTACAATACAGTAAGCTGCCTAGAAACCAATTTTGTAGCTGCCCAGCCCGATAGATCGCTGGAAATCAATTTTCATGCACAAAGATTCATGAAATAGACTATAGTTTGTTTTATGACATTATAGCAGCCTCATTCGAAGGACACTTTGCACTAACACGCTTTTGATTAAATGAACAGCTCTTCAACCACCGCATTGCTCGCAATTTAACAATGCTATAAAAAGAAATAAATAATAAACGACAAACAGAAAACAAATCTTCTATTTTTTCTTAGTTGAGCACAAGCTTTGGTGCGAGATTGATTAAAGGCCGCTACAAAAATATGTAAAAAGTCGGCAATATCGCAGACTGTTTTTTCCGGTTCACAAGCATAGGTGGGCAGCACCAAAATTCTGGGGTGCGCGCAAGATTTTTCAAAGGTCAAAAAATGGTCTTAAAAATTGCGGTATAGCGAAAAAACACATTTTTCAACATTTCTCATCGAGCACTATCCATTAGCATAAAAAAATTGCGAAAAAAACAAAAACAAATTTTCAAAAATTGAATTTTGGGGGGCATTTTGATTTCTGGGGGGGATTCGGCCTTCTGGAGGTACATACCCCAAACCCCCAAGCCCACGTGGGTTCACAAGGCTCTGATTTCTGCCGGCGATATCACCTACTAAAATCGGAGAATAGGATCCATTTCGATTTTTCTGCGATATCGCTGTACAAAGTAAAGTGCAGTCGATGAAAGGAGATAAATGCACGCGTATACCATGCACATGCACAAGAAAATTATTCTTGGACATGCTATGAATTTTTATGAGCTTGAAACCAGTTAAACGAGGTAGAATAAAAAATTAAATAAAATTAATAAATTAAAATTATTAAATTATCAATAATTAATTGATTGATGAATAAAATAAAATCAAAAATTACGAAGTAATTTTCAAGTTAAGAGAATCATTCGGTAATATTATGTCTTTCGACTTGCAAAACCTTTGATTTTTTGAGAAGCTGTACTCATTAATTCATTTAATTTTTTTCTGCCAGCTTTAGAAAATTTGAAAAACCTTAGTAATGAGGGTGTAACAAGATCCCTTTTCCCGGTCAAAAAACGTGTTCCGTATTTGCATTATTTCCGGAGTAATTTTTATAAAATTTTGATATTATTTATTTTTAAAATTTTATTTTCTTTATTTTGCATTAAATTCTATTTTCTCATTACGATTATTGGCAATATTACGTAGTTAATATGTCAAGTATTATGCTATGCATGTACAACGCCGATTTTAGTCTGCGATATCGGGGATAGTCGCGACAAAAATCTGCGATATCGCCGACATTTACTCGTACTTCCGACGGTTAATGGCTCGGATTTGGACTAAATTTACACGTTGTCGGGGTGGGCCGAATGATATCCTTCAACACTGACGACAAAATACAATACCCCACGGACATAAAGGCAATGATCAATTGTGCTCACGTCGTTTGAACCGAAAAATGACTGAAATCAACCTTTTTCAAGTTTCTCTTAAATTTATCAACAGATAGAGGATTTCTAATATATTGTGGAAGATGAAGTTCCAAACGGTCCACTTTTGCTAGTCTTATTACTGTATCATTTTTAAACTGCACAAATGGCTTTATCAATTATGTTCTCGTAGCGGCTGGTTGCTTTAAACTGTGCTTGCTGATGTTTAATGTGATTTGCTTAGCACGTGGCGCGCCGCAATAATCTAAAGCGTGAAACATTCTGTTATAGTAATAAGTTGTAAAGCGAAAATGGGCCGTTTGGAACGGAACAGACTATGGCTGATCTAGTAGCAAAACAATACTATTTACAATCAAGTCGAAATTTACCTATAGTCTATTTCATGAAACCTTGTGCACGGATCAGAATTTTTGAATCAATGTAAATCGATTACAAAAGTGGTTTAAAATGAATAACCAATCACGATACTGTGCATAGCAATTGATAAGCAGGTGAAGTTTTACTCCGCGAAATTGTATTACTGCAGTCCGCCTAGAAACCACTTTTGTAGCTACTTACTTGAACGCTGAAAATTGATTTTCATGCACAAGGTTTCGTGAAATAGACTATAGATACAAAGATCTGATTTGAAAATGCGTTCCTAGTATATTTTTTTAATTCTACACATTCCTATTCCTAATATATGCGGATCACTCTGTAACAGTCGTTGGCGATAATCAATAGAATGCGTTGTTTTTCCTGCGATTGTACGTTATTCAAATATAAGTTCCACGCTGCTTTGGCTTTTCCATTCATGATGTCTGTAAAAAACGAAGATAAAGCAAAAACACTTAATATGAAGTATGGTTTGAATACGACTGAAGAATTTACGCTAATCGTATCATACAGCCGATAGACACTTCAATCATACTACCATTACTTCGTAAAAGCATATCACATGATTGGTATATTAGCTAGTTGAGAACACCATTGTCGTTTCCGTAGGATTATTTAAGTTATGGAATCACTAACAATTGTTGTTGATATAATTGTGGAGTTATAAGTACAATAATTATAAATAAAATCACTACTAATTGTGGAGGCAACACTAGACATGCACGGGGTAAGCTCCCAGAATGGAAAAATGGGAAATTATCGGGGGAAACAAGGCAAAATGAAGACAGAAATGTATGAAAATCAAAAATTTTGAGAAAAATGCTTCAAATTGTCCAGAAGCTGTGCATTGACATAATTTTCATGCTACTTTAGCATTTGTACAATTTTTCGAGGCCATTTCGACTCAAAAAGCTCTTTGGCAAAGTGCAGTGCGTCTATGATAAAAGCCGTCTTGACGATGAAGCGCAAAACTATTTTTCTATTCTAGCGCAATAGATTTGAATACATTTATGTTTGTGGATGTCACGAATCCAAAGTTTAAATGAGCATTAAATCTGACTGACCAAGACCATGGAAAAATTTTCATTAAATACCTAAATATTCTGAAATTATGATTATGATTATGAAAGAATGATTATTAGCATAGGATGATACCGATGTGCTTACATGCTATATTGAATTCACAAATGTAAAGGGGTGGTAACTAAATATCTCTTTGCACGAATAAAATGTATTTAATTCTGCTATGTCATACAAAGCGAGAGCGGGAACACAGCGTCACGTACGTTTTGTGTTGAACAGAAAATATGATCATATGTACATATCAAAAAATTTTTAAGCAAACGTTGAAAGGTTGATATGATACCGATCTTTCACTTTCTTAACATTTTGATACAAGAATCAATATAAAAATAAAATATGAAAGGCGACTTACAAGATCGGACCAAATTACTGACGTAGGCATAGTCCGACTTCAGCTTCTCGTCATTAATTAACAAAAGTGCCTACAAAATCACAATTAAATCATACATATTCTTAAGACGTTTGGTGGGTTTTACCTTTTTCTCAGAATGGCTGTGCTGTTAACCCACTGCAAAAAACTGGTAAACTCAGAATTTCCAGTTTCTCAGAAAACATAGGAAAATATGGTGTTTTAAGCGTTTTTAGCGATTCTTTTGGCTCAACTGCAATTATTACCTGATCCGATTTCAATTATTCCAGTTGATTATAATAATATTTCATGCTTTTCAGTTCTAGAATGAAAAGGCAACGCCAGAAAGATACAAAGGTTGTGTTTTTAAAGTGTGACCCACGTTTTTAAGTCCGAAAAAAGGCCAAAGACAAAATTTTCGGGACTGATTTCCATAATTCCCATGATGCACATGTATGAATCAGACGACAAAAATAAGATCCTACAGGATGACTGTCGTAATCCAGAAAATACTGTAGGATATTGCCTGTAATTATACATTTTCGTGTATTCGATAGATTTTTTCCATGCATTCCTACTCGCGCGGCTGATAATGGTCAACAGGAAGTATTTGTGAGTGAAGCTTATCATTAGCGCACCGAAAAATATAAAAGTATTAGGAGTTAGGCAAAAATAACGACACTTCTGAGCATTATCAGCAAATTCTATACGATGATGAGTATAATTTCATAGAAAAATTTTTCATATTTTTACTCTGCAAAAGCCTATTGTGCAAAGTGTCAGCACGACTGATTTCTCATTATCAATTCCATGCTCGATTCTGAACAATTCTCAAACCTTTCTTTGCACTTAGTTTTTGTGTCTAGATTTTGAGCTATAAGACTGCCTAGAAGACAAATTATAAAAAAAAACTGATTTGGCGCAAAGTTCCGGAAAATTTTGGGGTCCCTACTTGAAAAATGCTAAAATCTGTTTTTGCGGTTTGTTTAAGCGCAGTTTGAAATATTTATTTTTTAACTTTTACTTATGAGGGACTCAATGAAAAATGAAAAAAATTTAATTTTATATATTGAAGTGTAATTTAAAAATTTAGGTGATTTTTACCCAAAATCATACCTGGGCAATGGCTGACGGTTCGCCCCAACCAACTTCCAGCCAAAAGGGTGGGTGGGTCCCTGGACACTGAAAAAGGTGGGTCTGTCCCTGAAAAAAGGTGGATCCGTGCCTGGAAAACGTGGGTCGTTAAGCTTAATCAGTGGGTCAGTCACTGAAAAAAGGTGGGTCCATCCATGAAAAAGGTGTCGAACGGTGTAATAAGATATTTCCTGTGCATGTTTTGCAAACTGATCATGATATACCGTATCTTGCATTTTCTTAAATTATCTCCAAAAATTTTCTCCCTGTACAAAACATAGCCCCGTCCAAGTTACCCCTACGGCCCGTCCAACTTTTGGTTCGGCCCGTCCTGGTGATGGGCCGATATGGGGCATTGCCCAGGTGTGCCCAAAATTGTCTTTTTTTAAAGCTCAAAAAAGATTTGATGCACAACTTCGACGCCATGAGCTTGTGTATAATTATCACTTTTTCAGCTTCTTTGTAATTCCCCAGAAAAGCGACCGTTTGACCGTACATGAAGTTGAAAGTATCATCATTAGTCAGATAAGTCTGCATAAAAAATAACGTCCGGGGAGTTAGCTATCTACAAAAAACAATAGGAAACAGTTCAAGCTAGACTACTTTTATTGAATCCAGGTAGATTAACGCATCATCATAGCCCTTTGCAAGAAAATGTGCAGACGCCATACACTGTCTACCTGGTATCGTATCTGCAGAAATAGTAAATGGAACTTCACTGAAGACGACTCTTTACAATAGGTACCTATCTACTTATTTTAATATTTTGCAGTGATAAAAAATTAATCACGTAGGCACCCTAATTTTAAGACGATTTAGACATTCTAATCTAACAGAGATTTATCGGGATTTTAAGAGGTTAGTCAAGAGTCAGAAGACTGCGTTGTTTAAAACAAAAGGGTATACGTTTAGGAGACATTAAAAATTAATCGAACCGTTTGGGAAATAAATGAAGTGAAAATGATCACATGCAATGCCACCAAAGATTATCTAATAAAATAATTAAACAAAATGTATATAACAACATTGCAAATAGATTCACTGGAAATTATTCATTTATGATGATCAAAAATAATTTGAATTGAACTTTATTATTCTACACGACCTCGTTTAACTTTGGGAACGAGAAATTTGAGCTTGCACAAACACACATTCTGTTTACATTTTAAATTTAATCTACTCTACTGAAAATATCTTTACTCGAATTGGTGTAAATAATAGAAAAATTTGTATTTCAGCTAACCTTAAAGGTTTTTTCAAGCATAAAAATAACAGTATATACAATTTTATTGATTTTTTTAGAAACCATAGAACAAATAGATTTTCTCTTGATTACCACCACACCGTTTTCTCAACGAATTTTCTTCTCTTTCTGATTTTGGGGATAAAGCATATTTGACTGAACTTGCGTTTTTAAACAGAACAAATGTATACTTTTATCAATTTGATTTTCAACTTGAGAAAACACTTACCACACTCGGATTGTAAATTTCCAATTAAACTAAAGTAGGACCTTGCCTTTTCAAAAAGGACAAGGTCATTTGATTTTTGCCAGGAGAGTGAATAAACAACTGCTGCAAGTATGAATTCGGATGGACTCGCTGGTTCGACTGAACTGTTTACCAGTTCATAGGCTTTGTCTAACTGATCTGTAACTTATAAATTTTTTGAAAACTCGATCGTTAGCCTTTTCGTGGTATTCTTAAATCTTGCCTTTTTGAAGATAATAAATTATTAAGTTCAATCTTGCTTCCGGAATAACGTTTATCAACTGTGGTAATTGCTGCAAGGCATCTTCGCCATTTCGAAACACTACCTAAACAATATTTAGGAGGTTGCTTGAAAAGTTAAATATTTGAAAAGTTATAATTTACTACAACATAATTAATTTAATAATAAAAAAGCTGAAAAGTTCAAAATGTTAAAATCCAAAATCGACCACAAAATAAAAGATGTAATAAGCGGCTTATTTGTAATGCATTAGTAAAAATGGTTAAATGAGCTATTTCCTAATAGCATTGCAATTTCATCAGTTTTAAAACATTCCTGGGCCGTGACTCACCTTACTGACCTCCCATAATCTGAAAAGAATTTTTAGGAGCCGTGTAGACTGCACATACTTAGTCAGTTGCCTGACCACTTAATCATTACACGCGAGTCAATAATTAATGAAGTTGATTTTCAATTTTCTTTTATGGGTAGGCCAAACAGGCTACATTCCAATGTTATAGGTCCAGCAAAAGTGGATAAAGAATTTTATTAAAGAGTTAAAAAAGTCCTCATTTAAATCGTATAAAAAATTTGGCCATCTGCCAACGCTTCAGGCGCTAAAGCGTTTAGTTTACACCCTACTTTGATATTGTTCCCGAAAACTTGTATGGTTCTGTCATCAGTTTGCTCACCTTAGTAGGAAGGAGTAACAACTCTGGGGTTCAATCAATGCGCCATAAATTTTTTTAACCGGAGATATTGTCAAACACGGGTTCCTCATTAATGAAACACAATGCAGAAACGACTAAGTTTAAAGAATAATAAAGTGTAGTGTATTTAGATCGCTAAAGTGAACAGACCGCTGGCTGTTGGCCAAAATTTTTCAAATGTTTTGAACAATGACATATTTATTTACTGAAACTAAATTCACCAAAGTTCAAGTTATGATGCAATTTCAGGGTGCAGCCTTTTTTATGGCCCACCTTGTATTTACTAATGAGTGCATCTTAATGTTGGAATAAAAAACTTCAGATAAAGCATAATTATCCCCAGTTGAAGGCATTTATTCACTTTGAAGAACGCATCTTATTGTACTTAATCTGACTTAAATAACTATTTATTATTCCACCTTACCATATTATGTTTTAGGAGAGCAGTCAGTAAGTTGGAACATTTTGCGTCCTTCACTAGCTTGAGTTCTGTCTAAAAGAAAGTACTTCCTACAATAATGATAATGTATAGGATGATATCAACCAGATAGTTTGACTTCACGGAAAATTTGATTTAATACGAATGTCTATTTCACGAAATCTTGTGCATAGTAATCAATTTTCAGCGCTAAATCAAATTGCTACAAAAGTACGTTCTAAGGAGCCAACAGTAATACAATTTAACACAGTAAAAATTCATTTGCTCATTAATTGCTGTGCACAGTATCGTAAGTTTAAACCGCTTTTGTAATGTATGAAATTTTGATCCATGAACAAGGTTTTGTGATGATTTATATTTCGCATGCAACTGATGATAGCATTTCTTGCAAAGTTGAAGTAAGCATTAAAAGGTATGTAAATTACAATCCGTTTTAAGTGATAATTTAAAGCAACTGTCAAACTCTGTTAAAGATCGATGATAAATGGGTTTAAACGCATCTAGCGTGTAGATGTGCAAAGAAAGCACATGCAATATGTGTGCTTTTTATTACTAAGTAAAGCGTATGAGTTACTACAAAAGACGTCGAGTAATTAGCAAGTTAGGAATTGATTATTAAGCACAATACAAATACGTAAGTTTGTAGAAAATTTGTTATGCAAATGACAAGTTTAAAGATTTATAGGAATATTAGAGTAAAAGCGACTGATCTGCATGAAATAGTTTTGAAAAATGAGCTTGCTAAGCGAGAGTTGTAAACCAAGAGAAACTTAAAGTTTAAACCTACCATTAAATTATGAAGAGAATAATAAAAGATTTTAAACTTTAAGAAAATGAAAAAAGTGGGAAGTTGGTAAATTATAACAAATTTAGAGGATATGATGAAACATTATTGTTGAGAATAGGACGATCACGTGCTATGTATAATGACTCCTTGATTAAAAGATCAAAAGAGTTGGATGCTCGACTAATAACCTTGAAGCAATCTGATGTAATTGAATGATTGCTATTTGAGATATGTTTGTGAATAGCAGATAAGCTATCACCCTGAATTAGCTCTCCTGTAGCAAATGAGATGCCAGTATGCTCTGCAATTCTACTTCCAAAATGTCGGCGAGTTTCGCCAATGTAACTAGCCTTACAGCTAGAACAAGAACAAGAAAGGATGTAGTACCTGCTAAGCTACTCTCAAATCTAGAATATAAGTATACGTGTTCTAGCTGTATGGCTAGTTACATTGGCGAAACTCGCCGACATTTTGGGAGTAGAATTGCAGAGCATACTGGCATCTCATTTGCTACAAAAAGCAATTCAGGAGTGATAGCTTATCTGCTATTCACAAACATATCTCAAATAGCAATCGTTCAATTACATCAGATTGCTTCAAGGTTATTAGTCGAGCATAATTCGATCTTTTAATGAAGGAGTCATTATACATAGCACGTGATCGTCCTATCTCAACAATAATGTTTCATCATATCTTCTAAATTTGTTTTAATTCACCAACTTCCCACCTTTTTCATTTTCTCAAAGTTTAAAATCTTTTATTATTCTCTTCATAATTTAATGGTAGGTTTAAACTTTAAGTTTCTCTTGGTTTACAACTCTAGCTTAGCAAGCTCATTTTTCAAAAATATTACAGTAACTTTACTACACATAAGAAAAAACAAAGTAATGCTATCAGTGCGCAACCATCTGCTTATAAACAATAATTTATGCAATTCTGATTGAAAACAACGTGGACATCGAGTAATTAGCAAGTTAGGAAACGATTATTGAGCATATAGCATATACGTAAGCAATAAGAAAAATCAAAATACGTTTGCTCAACACCTCAGCTGATTTTCCATCGTACACTTTATAGTGATTGCATGCTTTCAAGTTAATAGCGATGACACTGTCGGGGTTCTGCTGAAGGTACATCTGTAGAACTTCCTGAAATTTTAACTACCAATCAGCATAGTGAAAACATAAATTTATAAAAGAAGACATACTAAAGAAACGTCATAATAATCAAGCTTGTAGTAACACAGTGCCAAATAAACGTTCAACGCCAAAAAACTTCTGTGAAGAAAAGCGAGCGAAGCAAGTTAAATCAAAAATTTAAAAAAATAAGTAAATCTAAAAATTACACGAATGTCTTAAAAATACCGCATACAGCAAATTTCAAAGGATTTACCTCTGATTAAGCAACATTTTTTTGTATACGTCAATCGCCTCCTGATAATGCGAGCGCAAGAAATGCACGCTAGCCAAGCACAGGTGATCTTCCGCTACATCTTGTAATTTTGAATGGTAATGCATGACTTCCTTCTCATCGTTCAGTCTAAGACTAATTTGGAACAACAAACGGTTTTGCAAGGAGCTTTGAATTCCTGTGACAAATGTTATTAGACATCGACATTGATTTTGAAGCAAATGTGTAAACGTTTATATCAGAAATGAAAACAGTAAACTGGCATTCGTTGTTCGAATAAAACATCAATAGTAAGAAGGGACAAGATTTAGCCTAATTAAATCCGTAACGAGGTTTAAGGTTTAGTTGTTCATTAAAATTTGTGTGCACACTTGCGAACGGAAGGAAGGATCTTGGTTTTAATAGTCAATTTTTTTAATACTCACGTTTCCGACACTGTTTTTTGTACAAAAACTTCGATTTTTGTACGATCGAAAATCGGCCAAAAACTACCTATACCTTGCGTACAAAGATGTATAAAGATCGTTCCAGAAATTGCTGTACGAGCCTCAAAATCTCTGTCCCGTACAAAAAAGAAAAACAGTGGTTTCCGAAATCTCGATAAAATAAAAAACAAAGTGTCTTCTATGAAACAACAGCTCAACAAATGATTAAACGAGCCTTCAAATTGTTTCTGAGATTTGTTTTTAAAAGTATTAGCATTAGTGTTGTCTGTTTTACACAGTCTTGCGTCTTTTCTCATCAGTTTTTTATCGGCATTAGTTTATGGTGGTATGTGAGTTGAAACATTTTAATGTAATTACAGTAAAGTTTAAGTCTATAAAAGGTTAAAAGCCTAAAGGTCCGAATGACAAAACTTAGATTTATGCTGAATAAAAATCGGCGGAAATCTCTAGATGGTTTTTCCGGTACGACAGAAATCGGGTTGATTGCAATACAAGTTTGATTCAGGGTAATAACACGAATTAAGTGCCGGTGTTAGAGAAATTGAGTCACTTATTTTGGGTTAAAAAATGGCGGGTTTAACCTGAGACTTCGAAATTTAAATTATGATTAATAATTTAATTACTGAGAAACAGTCCATTTCGGTTTGTAAATATTTATCAGTGTCTATTTCAAATATGGAATATTAGCAGAAAATATTAGTGCCGATGTTAATAATCGTAATAATCAGTTTGTCTTAAATATCGATCCGAAACATTTTTCAAGGCCTCTTGTTCTATTCAACTTTTTACTTTCGTTATCTCTTTAATTTCATTTCTCAAATTTCTTTTCTCACATCTATGCTTCTTTATTAATTTTAGTCGATTTTTCATCTTTCGTTTTTAAGTTTTTATTTTACCACCAGTTTAACAACGCTTATTAAGTGACGATCTTACGAAATATGTTTATTATTTTTGCTTTTCATTAACGTCATTACAAAACTTTGTGTAAGTATGAAAAAATGATACTTTACTTTAAATTTTACTTTAAAAATTACTTTAAATGATACTTTACAATTTTCTCCACATATTAAGAATATAGTCCAAAATGCTTTTTTCGATTGTCCTTATTTTTCGATCGTCAAATTAAGAATACGGAAGCTTTAATTTTAGCGTTCAAACAATTCATCCCCTATTTTAGAATTTAACACAGTAATTTAAAACTCCCATAAAAACGTGATATAAAATAACATTGAAAAGGTACGACGATATTTTACTAAGCGTATTCTTAAATTTACTGATATATCGTATGAACGTCGGCTTCAGATTCTAGAATTAGAATCTCTGGAATTTCGAAGAATTGTTTTTGATTTAGATATGATGTATAAAATCTTCCATGGTTTGATACAAATTGACCCTGATGACTTTTTCACTCTTACTCAATCATCCAAAACTCGATCTGTGAATAGTTTATAACTTAAAGGTGAAAAATTTCGGTTAGACATCAAAAAATACTCTTTTCCAAATAGGGTGTTATATCTATGTAATTCTCTCCCAGATGAGATTATTTGTTCTTCTTCGGCAAATATCTTCCAGATCAGTGTTAAAGACTACCTTAAAGCCAAAAAGTGCGATTGTGTCAGTGCAACATTTAAATGACTATAAGTGCCTTAGAAGTCATGTGAGCAGTGATTACTTTTTGCTATATTGTGTCGTAATTATCTGTATTTTACCTGCTTTTATTGACTTTGCAATAAATTTCGACTTTAACAATCAGCCTTTTTTCAAGAGCATCAGTGAATGATGCCCACATTTTCTCTTTTTCAGTGTTTGAAACTTTTAAAAGTACCTTTTTTGAGCTAAAAAACGATGGGTACACGTAAAAACACTGTTTCTTGGCGTTTGCAACAATGCTCGTTTTTTGTAGAACACAAAAACGAAAAAAATTTCAGAAAAATTTGAAAAAATCGAAATAATTTAACAAAATTTAATAAGAAAATACATATATGGCGGGAAGCACCAAAAATTTGACTTTTTTGAGCCAAGAATGAGCTAAAATTGCTTTAAAATGTACACTTTTTACGATTTTTGAGTAAAATCACTAATTCTAGGGTGTTTGCAGCCATTTTGCGGGGGTTAAGTAGTCATTCTGGGGGAGAGGGGGTCAAAGCCCTCCCGTCATTCAGATTTTTGAACTCAAGTGAGCTATACGGGCTTAAAATTTGCTTACAAAATCGATACGGAGGTAAGATTACTTCAAGTCAAAAAAGTAGCATCAGGTGGCTTTTAGTTTAACTCGAGTCTTGACGGAAATATGAGAAGTAAGTAATCACGTTTTTCATAGGAATTTTTCAGAAATTTCTAATTTTTTTCGGGCCAGAAACGGTTCTGGTCGATATAAAATGTCTTAAAACGCAATTCGGCATGTAAAGAATGGGTTTCAAGAATTACATTTGGCAGTTTTGGAAAAAGTTAGGGTGCCTGTCAGGAAATCCTAGACCCGCCGCTGGCTGCTAACAACTATTCTGTCTTAAAAATTCAGCATAATCCTTAGCACCTGATTACCTAGTTACGATGCGCTATAAAGCATAACGAAAAAATCATACCTTTAGAGGCTATTTCAAACGCTTCTTTATATTGCCCCAAATAGAATTTACAACAAGCTAAATTTGCACCAACATCAGTAGGTGCGTTTTTCTGCTTCTGTATTCGTTCATATTCCTAAAAATTCACATTTCGTCGCTAAGCATCTCGAGATGATCACCAATTCTAGCACTGCATTAAAAACGGAAATTTTAACTAAAAGAATCCGTCGATGTCAGTCTCTTGTAGTGCCCTGCAGGGTTCCGTGCCTCCAGGTATTAAAATTTCTATGGTTTCAAGCATAAATTACTTGCTCCACATATACATATAGAAGGCTGCATCTTTTTCAAAGCAGATAGAGTAACAAACTGCAAAAGTCGAGTTTAAGCCAAGCTTTTCATGTGAAAATAGTAAGAATCAAGTGTACACTCTCATCTTGTAATTCATAGCAGTCGAACGAAATAATGCGCATGCTCACAAGAATACCAATCAAATTATAAGCGTGGAGTAAGAAGTACATGTATTGAGAGTAAAAATCAACAAAATATGCATTTTGGAAAACAAAATTGAACATATCTTGACCTCCAAATAGTGCATGACTCACATAAGCAAATTTCATTGTCCTGCACTCTCCTCTCGACACGTTTTTATGCAATTGCATGTGTTTTGCGTAAAACGGATTGTTGACATTTACAGTCAGTTTAACCCTCAGTTTACCATCATGTTTTTGCAGTCGAAGTGCACCATCATGGCATCAAGTCTCTGACCGTTATTACTTTCATTTAGTGCCATTTTTATTCTCTTTCTAAATATGTATGTTATTTTCCATGAAATTTATTTTTAAAAGAGGTATAATTAAAAAGCTATCACAATGCATAAGAATAGTAGATTTCTGTTGTATTAAACTCAACCAGGGGATGTATGTATAAGGTAGAACAGAAAAAATGCCAATAAAGTGATTCATTATGCCTCCGGCATAGGGCACGGCAAATGGAGAGTTAAGATTAGTTTTGGCAATTTCAATACTTACTTCAGCACGCATTTTTTCAGCACGTTAAGATTAGTTTTGATGAAGATTAAGTTAATTAAGTTAAGATTAAGTTAAGATTATTTGATTAAGTTGAGATTATTTGATTAAGTTAAGATTAGTTTTGACAATTTCAATACTTACTTCAGCACGCACGCATTTTCAATACTTACTTCAGCGGCACAGCCGTACTCTCCGGCATGAAAAGCGCAATATGCAATCCATAGGTCAATCTTTTCATCCGAGGCGACCTCCTCATTTTGTCTCTTGAACTATGAAAATGTGCAAAGCAAATAAACAACACATGGAATGTTCCATTTCGCAGAAAACATGGAAGAAAAATAGAGGAATTCGTTAAGTCACAGGCATGAGAAAAATAAAAAACGCACAGAAACGTTGTTGTCTTTCAGATGATGGAAGCATAAGATTTTTACAAGCAATTATTCAAGTTTCATAATTCAAAGACAGAAATAAATAATAGACAACAAAAACGCTAAAACGCTGTTGTCTTTCAGATGATATAAAAATCAAGTTTTTGCAAGTGAAATTACAAGTTTTGCAACTTATGTACTCAGCACAGAATTTTATCATTCGTGATTTCGTCCTCCTGTCATTGTTCTGCAAGATAAGTTGACAAGGACAAGTTCACTTTACGAAAGCTGACTTTCAATCTTGGAAAAAATATTGTAAAAGTAGTGCCAACTGCCAAATCCGCTAGATACATTTCCAACCTAATGTGCATATCACATACGTAACGTTTGTAAATTTGTATCTCACATAAAGCAAGGATAAAGCTCCGATATAATCTCTCGCGGCTATCAACGAGAAAAAATCAAATACATTGTCCTTTGAGTCAGGTGGACTGACAAAGTCAGTTGCATATTGCTTTGGTCGTGTCACAATCTTGAAAATGAATTCGTTATAATAGACGCAATCCACATATACGTAGATTATTAGTGCAATATACAATATACAAGCATAATTAGAATGCTGAACTTTAGAAAGACAACAGATCAGATTCATGCATTGGTCTGGGATGCATAGACCTAATCAACACAATCAAAATGATTCGTAATTTATTTAAAAATAATTAAATGCAGGTTTGCAATTTATATCCTTATTAGTCCACGCGATGATTTTTAAACTTTTTTTGACTATTCAAAATTTCTTAAGCAGCTTAAAATTCAGACGCGCTCAATCTAAGATCATATTGAATGGCCAACAAACAAGCACAAATACATGTAGCAGGGTAGTAGAGGACCCCACTTAAAGTTGTTTGTACCCCATCTCCCGATTTTCGGAAAAACTTGCGTTTTATGGCCTACGTGATTTTTGACCGGTTTTGACCAAAAATTGAAGGTCATTTATTCCCTTCCCCTCCAAAAATGGCTGGGGAACCCCCTCCAAAATTTCGAGCCGTTACATGTATGTATGCAAGTACCCAGACAAAAGTTATGAGGAGGTAAACCGAGTTTCCTTTAGAGGGAGGGGGGGGGTAAGTAAGTATATAATTTTGTTATTTAATGTCAAAATTTGATGCTTATTTCGTTTTATTTTATGCTTCATGAATATTTGTGATTAGATATGCATGAAAACAAGCGCGATAAGGACGAATGACTGATGCACATGAAATATTGAAAGAAAAGTGTCTGCAATTACTGCTCGGAAAATGAATACATGTACTTGAAATAATACTGTTAAACGTCGTTTGACGCTATTTCATGGTTTGAGCAATAGGTGTTGGTCTGAAAAGGGCCTGAGGGGAGTATGCTTTTCAAAAGTCCAGGTAGTGGGAGTACCCTTATACGGCTCAGTGTGCATGTGTGATGGCCAGGAGGACTACCAGGGTGGTTTGATAAACTGTATTGTTAATATCTAGAAAATTTCATCTTTGTCTTTCTGGGGTTGACCCTAAAACCCCATTGTGCATGATTAATCGTGTGCAGACATCATGTTCAAATTCCATTATACTGAGGCAAAAGGGTCTCCTTCAGCGAATACGCACGTGATTGATGGGCTTAGATGGTTTCGACTCCCCAGAGTGGGAAAATAAGAAATTTCCCAGGCAGAGTGAGGCAAATTAGGGCCATGCTGTGCATTGATAGTCTCTAGTCAAGGGGTCTGTCAAAGTTTTCGAGCTGCAAAATGGACTGAAAAAATTGATGCTTATATAGACGTCAAAACAGCAAAAAAATGCCTTAATTGATAGTTTATGGTCGATTTCAAGAACTTTTGCACAAAAAAGTTGCGATTTTTGTACGTTTTTGATCTTGACCTTACCCTATTTTCCCCTGAAAATTTTTACTAATCTTGGATTCTATACACGCGAACCCTCACGGGATGTCCCCAGAAGGACAAAAGGATAAATTTTACACAGAAGATAAGCAAAAGTTGTGACCGAAAACGGAGAAAAATCATAATTTTACAGAAGTGCTTAAAATTGATCAAAACTGTCAATTATGATAATTTTTACGTACGCTTATAACGAATTTTTATCACCATTGTAGCTGGAAAGAGCTCTCTCGACCGACGTCCCCAGGCATGCCGTGCTGCTTCTCCTCGAGGATTTTTAGAGTAAAATATACGATTGAAATCAATGGTTAAAAATACTTACCATAAAGATCAAGAGACGATGATTTCTGCCTTTGTGGTGCGCAAAGCCATCCGCTGAGCTGAAACAGTTCGTTCGCCCAAATTTACGTCTATTTTATAGAAATTTCTGCCACGTTTCCGCGTTTTTAGCTCAATTTTGAGCGCATATCAACGTATATCTGCTGATCAAAAAATTTTCAAAAAAGAGTTCTGGGGGGCGGCCGCCCCTCCGCCCCCCTGGATCCGCACCTGGTGAAAACCAAAAACTAGTAGATAGCTAAGTGCTTCGCAAAAACGGTACTATAGCCTTTTTAGGCTCAGAAAATTAGCTATGTAGCCTTCTTGGGCTCAAAAAAGTAAATGTATTGCCTTTTTGGACATAAAAACATAGCTGTATAGCCTTTTTGGACTAAAAACAGCTATTTAACTCTTTTTTGCCTAGAAAAAATAGCTAAATATCCTTTTAAAACTAAGAAAAGACAACTATTCAACATTTCTGAGCTTAAAAATGACTGTATAGCTGGATTTCTGAGCCCAATAAGGCTATAGAGCTAATTTTCTGGACTCAAAAAAGGCTATATAGCAATGTTTTTTCGGCCAAAATGGGTGTATAGCTATCAATTTTCCATAGCTCAGAGGAGAGTAATACCCCCTCACCCTCATGCTCTTGTATGAGGCCAAGGCCAGAAACGAATGAAAAACGAACTTATCTGCATTGCATACAAATGTAGTTTTCACGTCATAATTTTAGCGATCATACTAGTTTTTACACCATTGCATATACATATCTCAATATCAATACGAACCGAATCAACAGATTAACAGTGATCTATTAGTTTTCGATAAGCTTCTGAAAACTTTTAAGAGGTAGAGCTTTGACTAAGGCGATAAGCTTTTACGACTTAAGGAGTGTTATCAAAGAAAATTGAAAATTGTGGAGCAGAAAACGCATTTTTTGACTTTTAATTACAACAGCTTTGACGCGCACCCACACACTATATACTTACCAATAAGCTGAGTAAGAAACAAGCACTTCCAGACTAAAGAGAACTCGTGAGCTCTACCAATTTTATGCACTCCTTAGTGCAACTGCATCAGGTTGTTACCATGGTAATACTAGCCTAGCAAGAAATCATTCTCATTCTTTGGTCGTTTTTCACAATAAGGTGAAACAAAGCTTATTCACTTCAGCACAAGGTTTTGTGAAATACATAGTTGAGTGACTTTTACGAATTCATTCGAACAATACGCTGACAGAATATGTATGTACGATAAGGAAAAAACTTGGAAACGTGTTGCATGCATGAAAGCTTGTGGTTTCACAATTTTCAGCTGCTAAATTAACAACGCATTTAACTGATCCGTCCTTAGCGTAATCTCTCGACTTGTCGGAAAGATTCTCAAGAGAAAGCTGCAGGGTCAGACTACTTACCAACGCTACATCAGAAATTAAATGAAGCATGAGCTAAATGATAATGATTTTAGGCTACGTTTTTGATAACAGAAAAGTAGAATCTTGAGGCGCACACCGGATAACGATTTTCTAAATACAGGAAATTACGCTATAACAGCCTATGAAACAAATCCTAATAAACGATCGTTGCAAATCGTATGAAACGCTATAATTATAAGCATATGTACGTATTTTTTGGAGCTTCTGGGATGTTTAGCATCTTAGAATAACCGCTGACTCTGTCAGAATGTGTTAGCCTATCCGTAGAATTTCCCATTTTCAGCAGAAGAGCTGGAAATCATTTCAAATTTGGTGCTTCAGGCCAATGACTTAGTTTTTGTGCAATGAGTAGGTACATCTTGAGAATATGTTTCGATTTCATTGTTTCGAATATGGCCAGAGGTGGAAAAACGTCTTTTCGAGTAGGTATTCCCAAAATTCACATACCTGCTTTCATTTCCTTCCATGCAGAAAGACTATTTAGGAAATATTCAATTTTTTCCGTGAAGCTTACAACCGACAATCTCATTTAACAAAATAGAAGGCACGATTTTTTTTGAACTGCTTCATGCAATACCAGCTTGCACGAAATGGTACGTTTTGGCGCTACACTCTTTGTAATATTATTAATTATTTACATTTCATTTATGATTAACGTATAAAATAGATTCTGAAAGCCCATTCAATTCTCTACGTGATGGTATAAATTACTTTTAGAATATCTATGAATTTAGTGAGATAATTAAATGCATCTAAACATACACTGGTACAGTTTTTTAGTCATATACGAATAAATACTCATCAAATCGAAAAGAACAATATGCTATTTTGTAGCTTGTAGAACCTGCTTTCTGAATATATAATTTATTTTAAAATTGCTCCAAAATTGATTTAATTAGAATAACTTATAAGTTGCTGGCGCCAAAACGTCGTAGACCTGTCCTTGCATTAATTTAATCAGCGGATTCCTATCTTGCGTGCGAACAATGTCAGTCACCGCATGCATATTAAAAATTTCAAACTTTCTGATGAACTTTTTTGTACTCAACATTCTTATGTAGATGACACTGAAAAATGCCAAAACACATTTGAGAAAGTGAGTAAATTATTTTGAGAGCCTTCACTATCGGGTACTACGTCAGACATGTAACAGTGAGAGATGAGGGATCCCTCACCCAAAGTCGGTCGTCCTTCCAACAGACCCAAAGTCAGAAAATTCTTAGCCCAACCTGATCTTTGGCAAAAACTCGCATTTTTCGGTCATTTTTAACTTTTAAGTGCATTTATTGCCGTTTTTGGTCAAAAATTAAAGTCATTCACCCCCCCCTTTCCGAGAATGGCCGGTGACCCCCATCCTAAATGTTGAGCCGTTACAGGCTTGAGCATGTTCAGGCCCGTATCCAGGGGGGGGGCCTGCCCCCCCGAAATGGGAAAAAAATTTTGTTTTTCCCAAGGGTCTCCCAAAGGGAAAAATGAAAAATTGGCAAAGTGGGTCTGACACACCGCCAAAACAGGTTTTTAGCGTACTTTTGAGCTAGTAAACTCAAAATTTCCGGCGCTTCGCGCCGGATTTATTGTTTATGTAAGGTTTTGTCTTCTAAACCGCTGAAAATCGCTCAAATTTGAGTTAGACATAGAGTATGTCATTTTTTTCTAACGCTTTGCACCGGATTCATTGTTTAGCGATAGTTTTTGCCTTCTAGCTCACTCAAAACAGCTCAAATTTGAGTTATGACATGGAAAACATGAAATTTTTCCGGCGCTTCGCGCCGTATCTATTGCATATATAGGTTTTTTGTCTTCTGACCCGCTCAAAACCGCTCAAATTTGAACTTGACATGCAGAATATGTCAATTTTTTCGGCGCTTGGCGCCGAATTATTCGTTATCCGTATTGTTTTTCTCTGTAAAGCACAATGATTAAGTATAAAGGCAAGAGATAAGAAATAATTCGTCGATTAAGTGATGAGAAATCAGCTTAAATGATAAATTTGCTGTATATCAATATGAAATAAAGTAAAAATTTTGTAATTTTTTTGTTGAAATTTTTCTTCACCGTCGTATAGAGCTCGCCGAGATACGTCCAAAACTGTCTTTATTTTCGCCTATCTCCTAATGGTTCTCGAGATATCTGGGCTTAAAAATTTTCGGCCCCCCCCGAAATAAAATCCTGGATACGGGCCTGAGCATGTTAGTAAGTTAAATACTCTTACCGAAAACAAGTTTTTACTCATTCTTCCAGTGAAGCAGTGAAAACCGTTAAGATGAAATGAAAAGTGTGAGAAAAAGTGCAAATCACGATAAAATTTCATGCAACAGAATAATGACCGGTATTTCTCGAAAACAAGTCAATATCAAAAAACAAAGAAATTTAAATGCAGTCATCGGCGCCCACCGAATACCGGTAATCGCTAAAATTAATAAGGCAATAATCCAGATTCCATCCAGCAGTATTTAGCAACATCAGAAACTCGTCGTACTGCTTTTGTTCGAAAACAAGGCGATGCCTAAAAAACTGTTGTAATAAAGTAAATTTAAATGATCAAAGCTTAATTAAGCTAAAAAATAAGCTCAAGAGAGAAAAGAACCAGAGATCAATATATCTGATCTTGAAGAATGATATAAATGGCTCACTCGTTTATTATACGTACTTTCCATAATCTCAATGATTATGATTATGAATATGCAATTATGATTACGATTATTTTAATGAATATTAATGTTGCTATTATTGGTATTATAATTATGATGATATTTTCTATTATCATGATCAGGGGCGTAACCAGGATTTTATTCCGGGGGGGGCCAAATTTTCGAAGTCGTTTATCTCGAGAATTATTAGGATATATGCGAAAATAGTGGCATTTTTGAGCTTTTCTCGACGACATCTATGCAATCGTGAATAAAAAAGTTCAAAAAAATTGGAAAATTTTCTTGCTTGATTTCAAACGTGGATATCAAAACTCTATCCTTTAACCTATCTGCACGACTAAATTCTCAATATCAAGTTAAAGCTTGACCCCAAAACATTTCGAAATTCTTGTCTTTGCATTCAATTTTGCGGTTTCACAAAGAAAACTAATGCACAAAATAATAAATCGGCGCGAAGCACCGAAATTTTTTGACCTATTAGCTATTTTAAAGTCAAATCTGGACTTCTGAGGTGAGAAATGAGATAGGAAATAAAAAATCCGGCGGAGCCCCGGAAAATCGAGTTTAGTACCTCAAAAAGGTGCTAAAACACATTTTGGCTGTCCTTTTAGCAGACTTCGAGAATTTTTAATTCTTTATTTTGGGGGATACCTGTCAAAAATAGAAATATTTTTCCATTTCGGGGGAGGGAAGGCGGGCCCCCCGCCCCCGGCTGATTACGCCTCTGATCATGATTATGTTTATAATTATCTTTCAAAAATGCATGGTCTCAAATTAGGCTACAACCCAATTTAAAATATTTACCCACACTTTGCAGGTTCCAATTCAATATACTTTTTTTGATAAACAATAATTGAACTTTCTGAAATGAAAGAATAAATATAAATGAAAATAAACTAGTCGACCATCGCCGTGTAAAGCAGAAATGAATAAAACTGATTAAACTTTTACTTATAAAATCGAGGAAAAATCAATATTTGAAAACTTTGAATTGGGCACTTTCATAACTATATATACATATAAGCCTCAGCAAGTTATCCACCACACAAGACAACAAATCCGAATGCCAACAAAGCCAAATTTGGTAGTATGATTAAAAACCTCGTTTTCTGACATTTCTCAACAAACTCTAGCCATTGAAATAAAAATGGAAAGAGAAATAAAAAGAAAGGAATCATGGCGTCTGGGTTGTTCCTTGACGGTCTGTAGAGATCTTTCACAAATACATACCGTACTCAACATCCAGTAATGCTAAGTTTACGCATGAATCACTAAATTTGTTAGAATAAAACTACATAATCAATAAGAGGGACTAAGGTGAGAACCATACATGTAACAGGGGATAAGAGAATCCCCCATCCAAAGTTGGTCGTCCCCAATCCCCAAAGCCAGAAAATTCTTGACCCGCCCTCCTCGATTTTTGGAAGAAATCGGATTTTCCAGCAGTTCTTAGGTGTTTTTGGCGAAAAATTTGAGCGCATTCACCCCCTTCCCTAGAAATAGCCGAAGACCCCCCCGCCCGAAATTTCTAGACCGTTATTCTTTTTAGTGAGAACAATTGAGAACAATGAATTACTCAGATGGTGTCTCCATATTTCTCGCCAGTAGTTCAGCCTCAAACGCAGCCATCAGCATATCTAGCGTCCCAGCTCCTGATTTCAAGCAAACCATCACGCTGGTTCCCCATGCATTAGGACAGACAAAGAAATTTTTCCACGACGGACTGGAACAAAATTTGTCCAACCAATCCGCTGGAATTTCGCTCACACGAGCGCCATAAATAATCCGGATTCGATATTGACTGGCCGATAAAGATATCAGTCTTCGGCACCAGTTGAGGAAAGCCAATTTGGGTAATAAGGGCTCCAATCTATTGGCTTCCCGTACGCTCAATATTTCACTTGTTTCAAAATAATGGCGAACTACAAGCCTGAACCTATTTTCATTGAACGAGTTCATTTGCAAAGATCGAACTGCCCGATAATTCGCGTACACATGACAGCAAGTGAAAGTCAGGAATAAACACCATGCTCTGCAAAAATACGAGTAGTATTGGCGGTTTCTTTCAAGTAACAGCGTATGTGAAGTTTGAAACAAAAGAAAATTTACGCGTAAGAACATAACATCGCTCGACTGGCTGACCCCCCGCAAAATGCTACCTGACCCTCAGAATTTTCAAATTTCAAGAGAAAGTGCTGTTTAATGCATTCTAAGAGATATTTTGGCTCAAAAGTGTCAAACTTTTGGCGGTTCGCGTCGTATAATAAGTGTTTTACTATATTGTTCAATTTATTACAATTTTTTAAGATTTTGTCTTACTTTTTCAAAACGTTTGTTACTTTTTAAAACGTTTGTTTTAGAAAGAACGAGGAATGTCAAAAAGGTCAAAATACTTATTTTAACGCGTACCTACCTAACACATCGTTTTTGAACCCAAGAAGGTACTTTATAAAAAGTTATTACACGTCACTACATACAATCTCTATCAAACATACACAGCATGGGAATTCTGGGGGGGGTGATTTTGAAGTGCCTTTTTTCAGCCCAAAAATGGTCAACACGCGTCAAGCGATAAGCGCCGAAAATTTGGCACTTTTGAGCAAATAAATATCTTAACACACTTAAATAAGCACCTTTTCTACGAATTTACAGGAAATTTTCGGTAACTTTTGAAAAACTGCGAATTCTAAGGGATGGTGTAGAGTATTTCTAAGGGGGTGAAAACCCCTTAAACCCCCAGATTATTTATGCTAACCATGCTATAGAAGCATGATTGCAACCAGTAAAACAAATTATTTTTAGGATACCTATTTAACTTTATTCTAAACTCAGGAAATCCCTGCAATAAGGAACCTTAGACTTGCATCAAAAAATATTGTGCTTGAACTTGAATCTCCGACATCGATCAGAAGCGAATTAATTACTTATTGTACAGTTTTAAAACTTTTCGTCGAGATGTTTTAATATGAGATCCAATGCTGCCAGCCATAATCATATAAAAAGACATGACTCATTTATTCAGGCAAATACTCAATACATGCTACATTCGAAATAACTTATCAAAGTGTCTTCATTGCACAATATATACATATGCAGCTCAAAAGTGAAACAATTAATGCAGCTTGGGTTAAACTAGCTGTTTACAAAAATTCGCAAAGAAGCAACTTATTGGACTGCACTAACCTGAAGCACATATTAATTTAGTATTTATGTATGTATCTTTCATTGAAATTTATTGGTTCTCTATTAAACGGAGATTCGCCAAAAGCTTTTAGGATCTGCATTTTTATATTTGATTTTTAATTTCAAATCATTTTTTAATCATGCATTTTTATATATCCCGGCTGAGAACTTTGACCTACAAAAGGCGTAAGAGTTAAGCAACAATCTGTTGAATGAAGAATACAAGATATCACTAAGTACATATGTCGACCAAAAATGAAGAACATTAGGCTGATAAATTCGCTACAGCAAGAACATACGACACTCGCTTGTTCTTTAAAATTCTTGCCTGAAGCTTTATAGCATTTCGACATATATAACGGCCCGAAAAAAAGATGACTGAGAACAGAAAATCGAATAAAAATAGAGAAAAATCAGAAGATTGCAAGTAATGACGTAATTTGCACATAAATAATAGCCCAGACATGCACAGCATAGGAATACTGAGAGAGGGGATTGAAAGATTTTCGGAAAAAATCGAAAAATTCAAACAGATTTAACAAAATATAGTCAAAAATGAGTATCTACTGGGCGCGAAGCGCCGAAAATTTGACACTTCTGTGCAAATAGATAGCTATGTAAAAACGCTTAAAATAGCACCTTTTCTACGAATTTATCGGGGAAACTTTTGAAAAATCGCGAATTCTAGAGGGGGTGAAAAAATTTATACAGAGGGTGAAAAATTTTCTAAGGAAACCCTCAACCCCCAAATATCATGTATGTATGAATAATACTAATCCTTTCTAGTCTAATAATAGGTTTTTCTTATTTTTCAATCATTATACAAGAATGATTACATCTACATAAGTTAAGATAGCACCCTACGACGCGAATCTTAAGCACAACGTATTATTAACACATTGATTAATTAACAGTCTTCGATTACTAAATAAAAAGGTGAAGGCTTACAAATACTGATGCCCAGACACCAATGGCACAAGCACCAAGCAGAAGAGCAATGCGGATAAATTGACTAGGGTCTCTTGACTTCCATCTTTGGCCGACACGTCTGCCAAATTATTACGCCGCGCCTGATGCTGCGTGAGAGCCGCTCGCGTAGCTCCACCTGCCACGCCTACTAACGCTCGACAGCAGCTCGATAAGCACACGATCAATGTAAAAATCGGTTTAAAATATTAACATTATTACTTCACATACATGGGCATGGGGAGGGGTGAGAGGGGGTATAACTCCCATCTAAACTCTAAAAAGTGATAGATATAAGGCCATTTTGGCCAACCATTTCAAAAACATCGCTATATTGCCTTTTTCGGGCTCAGAAAACTAGCTGTTTAGCCTTTCTTGAACTCAGAAACATATTATGTGAGTTCAGAAAGATTTATAGCTATATTTCCGACTCCAGAAAGGGCTATATACTAGCTACTTTCAGTCCAAATATGCTACATAGCTATGTATGTGAGTGCAAAAAGGATATATATATATATATATATATATATATATATATATATATATATATATATATATATATATATATATATATATATATATATATATATATATATATATATATATATATATATATATATATATTAGTGATGTCCTGGGCACCGGCACCAGCGCCGGTGCCTAAGCACCGGCACCGGGCCGGTGCTAGGCTGGTACCGGCGCCGGTGCCGGTGCTAGATAAAAGAGAAAAAATTAGTGTAAAAAGAATAATTGAAGCTCATTTATCACCAATTTAATGAATAAAGGCGCAAAACGGTAGCATTTTGTTAATAAAATCTTCTGATTAGCATAGTGAAGCATTTTAACTGAACTTCAGGACAAGTCTTCGAGCTTTAAAAATGAATTATTCATTTAACGAAACACATCTTATTGAAAACATCAATTAACAGCAAGAAGCGTGGACACTAATAAAGTAAATTAAAATTGAAAACATCGACATATAGAGTGGAAAGTTTTTCTAATTCTACCATCTGTAGGCAAGAAGGATGAGTAATACAGAGTAGTTTTCAACTTAATTTCATCAAATCCATTTTTATTTTCCATTTCTTGAGCAGAAGACCGTAAAACGCAGCTAGAATTTAAAAATAGTTTTTATGCAAAACTTTTTCCTGCAAATTATTTAGAAAAAGCTTGTTAAAACTTTGTAAATGAACTTCCATGTAAGTGTTTTGCATTACTAATATATCCCATGTTTGTTTTCAGAGGCTTTTGAAAATGTGAAATGATAAACTCAAATAATTTAACTTCAAAAAGTTTTTGCGGCTATTTTCATGTTTGTTTCTTACTAGTTGAATATTTAAATAATGCACTAAAACCAAATTTCGATTTGACTAAAGAATCAAATACTGCACAAGCCAATCTTAATTGCGCTACACTTAAACTTATAATACACTATTTAACTTTTATTTTTCTTCGAATTTCAATTTTATTACAATTTTTTGTTTGTTTAATGCTTAAGTGAGAAAATTAATATGTATTCATAAATTAAAAATAATGAAGTCGTTACTAGCCAAATGAAATTTTGCCCTTAATATGTATGTATATCCGGTGAAAAATAGGTACAAATTTAACCCTTTTTGAAGAAGCATAGTACACTATATAATATGATAATGTGAGCACCGGCACCGGCGCCGGTACAGGGGTGCCGGCACCGGTAAAAAAAGCGGCATCGGGACATCACTAATATATATATTATATATATATATATATATATATATATATATATATATATATATATATATATATATATATATATATATATATATATATATATTGCAAAAAATACTCAAAAACGATAATTTTACAACGATACTAACGCGTTTTCGCTGTAGAATAGTTTTTTTATAGCCACTTAGCTATCTGCAAGTTTTTGATTTTCACCTTTCCTGAAAGTTTGGCCTTGCGCACCTATGTTACTTCAACACATTTATTTTGTCAGAAGCATTTTAAACAGCTGGTCAATAAACGCCAAAATCTTTAATGATGTTCTGAATATAAATGAACTTTGGATAAAATTTCGAAAACTTAGCAGAAAAGATAAATTCTGGGGGCTGCATACAGCGGACGCATACTTAAAGGATTCAATTATAATTCACCGTGTACTAGTGCGATCTCTTTCTTGGTCCGGGAGCTTCATAATGCGAAAAAGTTCTTGTTGTACCAGTATACAGAATTGCCCAAAGAAAGGGGTAGACCCAAAATACATTGATTCATAAGATACATTTTCGTTGGAATACCTAACCTAATAAAAACTGGATTTTCCGGCGTATCCATAAGACCATAAAAATCGAACTTTTCGAAAAAAATTTTCTGCTCGTTCAACAAGCTGCCAAACGTACCATTTTTGATAGCGTTTTATATATAGCATATATAGTATTAGTTATATAGTATAGTTTCATATATAGTTCATATATAGCACGAAGCGCCTAAAATTTGACGATTTTGTAACAAAAAGACTCGATTTACCCATCTTTCCGTGCACTATATTGTCTTTCAAAATTTTCTACGGGCAAGGCCTCACCCCCAACTTCCCTTAATACGGCCGTTTGCAATCGATTAAATTTAAAGGTTTTCCGATAGAGGTAATCCAACCAACTTGCTATTTATAATTTGTTTTTTGTTTTCGTAATGCTGAGCACATAGGATGACACTGTATGCAATATTGAATCAATAATGCAACTGTAATGAACAGATGCATATGACGAATGCTGTTAAAGATATTTATTTCCCTCATTAATATTTTTGTAAAAGATGCTTACGATGCACTAAAACTGCTAACCAAATGGGAATGTGATTATGCAGCGCCTAAAGACGCAATCGCAGAGCTAGATACAGCTTTACGTAATTAGGTGTGAATTGAGAAAATAATGAAGTGAGGCATTATGTAGTTCCACAAAAAAACGTTTATAACTTTGACTGAAAATTCGTAAAATGTTTTGAATCATTATACTTCTTCTGCTTTGTAAAATATATAAAAAAGTAGAAGTCACTGTGTGAGTCCGAAAATCAGTCTTGCACAACAGCTAGAAAATGTAAAAGGTGCGAATGGCAGTAAGGCACTAAAATCCTATTATCGCTGAAATACATTTCTATGCACTGATAACACTTTAAAGTCGTAAGATTTAAGTAGGTGCAAATAAAGCCAAATTCTCTAGTTTTCTGGATTCAATTCTGCCTGACCTGTGTAGCCTTATACTTCTATAATAATCACCAAAAACAAAAAGACGCAAAACACTGTTTAACGATTTAGTGCGGTCTATTTTGCAAACATTTAAGTCCAAGAAAAAGAACTGCTACGGTTTATAAAATGCTACGTAAATGACATAGTTTCCCAAGGTGGAAACTTCAGGGGAGAGGGTGAAATCCCAAAATTTAGAACCACTAAATTTAGAATCTAGCCTTTTTGCAGGTCAAATATGAAAAATGGCTAAAACATCCTATATAGCATGTTTTAATGTGGAAAACTGCATTTTTAACTACTTTGTGTCCCATTCTGACTAGTTTCGTCATTCTTGTAAGTAAAAAATGTAAGAATTCATCGAAAATTATGACTTTTCAGATCATTTTAAGTTCATGCTAGGTATTTTTTGGGTAAACAAAACAGAATGTATTAGTCGGCACGAAGCGCCGAAAAAATTTTAATATCTTCGCTGCTTTTGTACCCAAAAATCATGCAGAAAATGTTTGATAGCTCAAAATCGTCCGACAGTGATTCAAGTCTCGGACCCTGAGGTGGGGTAATACTCCCCCTCACCCCTATAGGAATGTGTGGTAAATGTCAACATGCTAACTTAAAAATATTATTATATTTTTGAAGGAGAATTTGTCTTATTTTACATTGAAGCTGAGCAGTCAATCCGAAAAGACTTAAAAAACAGCCGGAAGAGTCATGTGGCAAAGCATATCATCGAAATGCACTCTTGAAGAACGGGAAAGATTGTCAAGCAGCTTAATGATATGTTACACAAATACTTTATCCCATTACAATTTACTTTAAAATAAGGCGCTAGAAAATCTATGAAGATAGCAATATCATTGAACAAGTCGGCCATGAGACGCCATTGTTTTGAAAAACAGTCCAATTCGGTGCCCTTCATCCAAGCGAACACAATTCGGCCAACCATACCAGCGCCATCTTTAAGCAACCACGTGGTCGTGGCAGCCAAAGCCGTGGCTTGAGAATCTCCTACGCCTACGCCCTTCAAAACTGCTTCAGTGGCTAGTGCGCCTGTGTGATTTAATATCATACTATAGAAGCTAATCACGAATCAACGGAAAAGGAAGTCAGAAATGCTCACTTTTAGGAAAATGCACATTTGACCCAAGAAAAGCATAAACACTGGTGCTTTAATTGACTAACATGCATGCTCTTTTATTAAATATGCTTGACATTCACTGGATGCATTTGGTGCCCTCAGAAAGGCAAAAGGAAGATTTTCGGGGGAAAGTAAGGTCAATAAAGGACGAAAATCCATGCTTTCTTAAAACAAATGTTCGAAATCGATCAGAAGAGAAGCTGCCACACCACACATGTTAGCCTTTACGCTATTTTAACGTTTATATAACCATGGGAGCAATACGTGTAAATTGTATTGGCCATAGATGCACATCATGACCTATCTGGGTGGGGTCGGCCTGGTCTGGGAGGGTCAACCAGAGAGCTTTCTTGAGCTGAAATCGCCAAATAGCGTGAAATTTGGATAATTAATGGTTTCTGGTCGACTTCAGAAACCTTTGCTCAACAATATTGATTTTTGCTCGTTTTAGTTCTTAAATTTGGCATAATTTTTATTTTGGAGGGTAGCCGAAACACGTACGATCATGGTTTACATCAAATAGAAGGATTTAAAAGAAAAATATGGCAAACATCGTACCAAAGAATCAATTAACATTACCCAAAATTGAAGCACTTTTTAAATCTGACAAATGCACTTATGAAGACCCAAAACTTTGCATGTTTTTCAAAAGCCAATTCCTAGTCCGACTCCGGACATTCGTGCATGTACTTTCGTTACGGAATTTGAAATTGGAAAGAAGGTGAATTCAGTCAGAAAATAAACAAAACGGGATTTTCCTTAAAAGTACGAGCAAAAATTTCTCCGAAAATTCACCGAGTTTGCGCAAAGTACGGCCAAAGTAGGTATAAGCTGGCTTGATATACAGTACTGCTAATTTCATTAAATTTGAAAATCATTTATTTCAAAATTTTGAAAGTACCAAGCAGGCAACGGATCAAAGGAGCTTAAATTGTTTAAATTGAACGCCAATCCACTCTTTAGTCACAAGAATATTCCACCGCTGAGGTTTTCTAAATCCTTCAACAAGCATTGTAGTTTTTAACTTGCTCTTTTGTTAGCGTTTTTTTAGCGTACATGGGCAGCGCCTGAATTCTGGGGGTAATGTGAGGAAGTCAAAAATTTGCAAAGATCAAAACAGTGCCGAAAAATTTAATGTAGTGACAGACGACACCATTTTCGTTATGTTTCATCGAGCTTCTCTATTAAGGGCATTAAAAAATTACAAGAAAAATTGAAAATTCTAGAAACTCGTATTTTTTACGTTTGATATAAGCGGCTGGAGCAAGCTTCCCGGGTCATGGCTTAGTAAATCTCTATTGTAACTTATGTATTTTATTTACAGTTATTAGGTATCCATGCTGTGCACTTATTGTCAAAACCATTTCAGGTTGACACCTGTAAAATATGCTATATCCCACCTGTAACACTGCTACAAAAAGCTTGCAACGTGTCCCAAAGTTGGTATTCCACGTAATCGATAGTTACGCTCTCTGGATAACCCTGAGGTAAGAAGACTTCTCGGAATGCTTTCTTCAAGGAATGCTCGGGTTTCTTATTCTGTTCATGTCTTTCCACCGATTCGCATTTAGGAGACTTCGATATTTCTCGAGTGGAACATTTTGTATTTCCGTAAAATTCAAGAATGACCAGAGGACGACCGTCGTTCATTGAGCAATGCTGAGGAATGCAAACAAAATTTTTGATCACATTGTTCGAGTAAAAATATTCAATTAAAGACCTACGGCAACGCTGATACCTACCTTTCCCATAGGTAGATTTCAAGGTTCCACTTCGAGCGGATGATCGGCAAACATACATGATCAGGGGAGGTTTACCCCCACTGATCATGTAATTTGTCACAAAATCAAGCAAAGCGGCTTAGGTGCATACTTGAAAACATTATTCGGATACTTAAATATAGATTATAGGACAGTCAATCAAACCAGCACCAGTAGGAAGTGTTGGTAACATATTTTTGACACTGATAATTCGCTGTACCTAGGTACATACCATTCACATTGTCGGCCTACCGGGACGGTCGGTCATCCGAAACAGTTGGTCACTCATTAACAGTCAGTCAATCAGTGCCATGCACTTTTTTAAAGAAAATTTACAATTTTCATCCGTTTTTGCTTTTATTAGGCCGAATTTTCTTAGGAAAATTTTTAACTTTTCCATTCTGGGGTCCAGCCAGACCCCAAATCCCACGTGCACGTCATGTCAGTAGGAACTGTTAGTCATCTTGAAAAATTTTTAATTTAACAGATTGTTTTTTCAATCACTTGCCAGCATAAGTACGTGTTCTTGGAGGGGTTTGACCATCCAGAATGGCTAATGACCCCCGAAAAATGGGTGCAACCCCCATAATTGTCTATTCACCGAAAAAAATCGTAGAAAGTGTGCTGTTCAAAGCGACATAAGCAAACTTTTGGCGCGAAAGTGTCAAAAATACTCATTTATTGATAGAAACATAATTGTTAAATTTACTCAAATTTTTTCAAGTTTTTTGTATTTTTAAGTTACAGAAAGAACCAGCTTTGTTCGAAACGTCCAAAAACAGCTTTTGACGTGTACCATGATTTGTAGCCAACAAGGCACTATTTAAAAATTTTTTTCGGGCTGGGCTGACCCACAAAATTTTCACGCTGAACAGTAGTGATGATTGATGAAACGGATCCTCAATTTCCACTAATCCGGATTCGGATCCTAGTTTTAGCAACGTCCAGATCCGGATCAAATCCTAGTTTCCACAGTTTCCGGATACGGATCTGGGTAGTAAAAAATAAAACTTCCGGATCCGGATCCAATACACATAATTAATCCTTGCTGATTTAATATACCATCTGTTGTTGATTTGGTGTTGTAGACTATGGTTATTATACTGCCTGCTTATTGGTGCCTAAGAGACAAGTGTTTTTTTGTACAAGGTCCCTTACATGTACGAAGGCGGAACCCAAGCCTTTGTCCATTTGTACATGTAAATTTTTGGTTATACCTAATATAATATAGAACAGTAAGGTTGTTTGTTTGGTAACACTGGGTTTTTAGATTTTGTTATTGTAGTTTAGCCTATTTCTGGGTTTATGACAATGAAAAAAATGATGGACAAATTTATCAATAAAAAAGTTTTAACATTTTTACCATTTACAAGAAGAATTTTGCGGCCTTTTTATTGATAAGACCTCAAAACTTAATTTGCGGGCATCGAATAATTTAGTTATTTTTGAAGTTTTAGACAGAATTTTGAAGCTCTGGGAAGGGAAACATAACAGAAAAATATCACCTGTATACAAAATAGTTTTGACATACTTACATACCTTAAACTCAATTCAAGCTTAGGCTTTTAGAAGACAAACAGGGCTTATTACTCAACTGAATGAAGCACTAGAATATTCGGACTAATTGAAGCTAAATTTAACAATGGAGGTTCATTGAGAAGAATAGCACCATAACCAGCGCCAAACGCTAAAAAGTTTACGTTCTTGTCTTTTTAAACACAGTTTTTGCCATTGTAAAGACATTTGAACTGAATACTTATTCCAGCGAGAAACCTCGTAAATTCCTGGAAATTTAAGAGATTTTCACTGTTTTTGTCCTCCCAAAAATATTTTCACATGTAAAAAACAGCCTTGAAGTCTTTGTACGTGCACTTGACAAATCTGCCAAATACAAAAAAAATCGTGTTCAAAGGATCGGCGTATATAGTAGAAAATGCAAATCTGGGTTTTCCGTGTTTTATCTCCATGCATTAAAATACCTTTCAGCTGCCGCGACTGGTATCCACACGTGGGCATGGGGGTATACCCCCAGAATTCAATTTAATTTTTTTTTGTTTTTTTCGCAATTTTTCGACGCCAATGGATAGTGCTCGATGAGAAACGTCGAAAAATTGTGTTTTTTCACCGAAACAACCATTTTAAGACCATTTTTTGACCTTTGAAAAATCTTGCACCCGCAGAATTTTGGTGCTGCCCACCTATGCTAGTATCCTGTTCAAACTGCTTTTTAGGATTGGGGTGCATAACCGCCGCATAATTCACAACCGCCGCGTAGTTCACAACCGACACATAGTACAGACCCGCCGCATTGGGAAGCATAACCGCCGCATAATTCACAATCGCCGCATAATACAGAACCGCCACATGCGTAGTTCACAATTCCCAGATAGTACAGAACCGCCGCAATCGCTATTGCACAAGAAATGTAGATCAGGCAAAAAAAACATGTAAAACGGATAACTTATGCGTAGTTCTCGTTTAATTAAACAAAATTTAGTAGTCGTTTTTTGGGAATAAGTGCCAGAATCAGATCAGTAGGTACGAATTTGCGAATTCGTATATGCATGAATTAAACTTCCCTCATAACAACCTTTTTGTGCTGATGTAGCAATAATGTGCATACTACCTAAATATGTAACGGTTCTATGTGTGTAATACATGGGATGAAAATTAGACCGTTGAATTCCATCATAAAATTCCGTTGAATTAATCTTCTAGAAATGTCCGTTGAATTTTCTTCCCTAAACCCCCAAGAATTCGCGCCTTTTTCTATTAGTTGTACATTCATGAACTAAAAACTTGACACTTTTGAGCCAAAAACGGGCTAGAAATGCACTTTTTAGAATCTCACGAAGGATTGACAATTCTGGCTGGAGGTCAACCCCCAGAACGCGCATGCATACAATGTTTATAGCGATTTATGAATTATGCGGCGGTTGTAAACTAAGTTTGCGGCCGTTCTGTACTATGCGGCGATTCTGTATTATGCGGTGGTAGTGAATTATTCGGCGGTTGTGCTTTCCAATGTGGCGGTACTTTACTATACGGCGCTTGTGAACTATGCGACGGTTGTTCATCCGACCCGCTTTTCAGTGGGATGGGACCATACATGCAAAACATAAGAATTCTGTGAGTATTAGTTATAAAGTGCCTTTTTTGGTACAAAAATGGTAGGTACGCGTCAAAAACATCGGTTTTCAACGTTTCTGACGATGCTCTATCTTTCTAAAGCATAACAAAAATTTCGAAAAAGATCAAAAAGTCGGAACTAATTGAGCAAATAGTCAAAACATGAGTATAATGGCGCGAAGCGCCGAAAATTTGGTACTTATGAGCAAATAGAAAGCTAAAAACGCTTTAAAAAACATCTTTTCTACAAAATTTTGGAAAATTTCCGAAAAACCGCCAATTCTTGGAGGGGGGGGTGAAAAACTTTCCGGGGAGGGGGGTAAAGCTCCTAGGATCATGTATGGATAGGACTGTTAGTCTATTTAACAAAAGCTTGTGCATGGAAATCAATTTTCAGCACTCAAGCGAGTAGCTACAAAAGTGCCCATCAGGTAGCCTACTGCAATACATTTTTTGCACAGCAAAACTTCATGTTATGCACACTATCGTAATTTTTGCTTCAGTTTAGACCGCTTTTGTAGTCGATTTACATTGATTCAGAAATTGTGACCCATGCACGAGGTCTCATGAAATAAGCTATAAAATAGTATATCGACCAAAGCGCAATCTTATGTACGGTGAAAAAGTTAAAAATTTTTGTAAAGTATAATTGGTCAGAGGTTAACTTCACTGATGAGCATCAATATTTATGTCCTGATGTTCGTGGAAAACTAAAACTTGTTCCTATTAGAAACTGATTTCGTTTCAATTCTAACTATGTTACTTCATATGTCACATTTTCAGATGAAATTGAAAGTTTCCAGATCTGTATTTGTTTGATGGAATGCCTTAAGAGTCGTTTCCGGATCCGGGTAGTAAAAATTCAAACTTCCGGATCCGGGTAGTGAAAATTCAAGTTTCGGATAAGGATCCGGGTCTTCCGGATCCTGAAAGCATCCGGGTAATAGCGGATCGGGCTCAAATACCCGTTTCATCACTACTAAACAGTATACTTCCCAGCCAGTCGGGATAATCGGTCACTCGTGGCAGGTAAGAAAATAACAAATAATACTTTTGCGTTCGACCGTACTTCAGAGCAGCAAATATTTATTCATAAAAAAGATCCAATATCCATACGACTGCATATGCAAAGATAGAATATTTGTAAATAAATGCAATTATCGTAAAAATGAAATAGAGGCAGCTTAATATAGAAAATTATTATAGTAGGCCACTTTGCGAGTTAACACGAATCACGCGTACAAGTATATACATGTAAACAGAGATTAAAAATAAATACATATACACGTACGTAACTCGATATTTGTTTGACGGAGATAAGATGCCAACAAAAATGCGTACTCAGAGAAAAGTCACAACTCACAACCAGACATGGCTGTAGCGGTCTGGTAGTCTATACCTCGAGGAGAAAATGAGCTTTTTCAAAAAAATGAGAGAAACGAACAAAAATCAAAATTTTCTTAGAAAAATGCCTAGAGAATAGAAAATGCGAATTAATGTACTAGTTACTGCCCTGCCAATTTAGCTCGGAAAACTCCTAATACCTCATCAGGCCGGTCATGCTGTGCTCTAACGAGAATTAGGCTCAAAGAAAAGTGACGAAATAACTGGTGTCCAAAAATGTTACAGTAACATACGCCCAAAAATCAATAATTCGGTGAATGCAACGGCGAATGTAAAGGAAAAGGGCGTTATGATCTTAGATCCCTAAGATGATAAAAAGCTGTTCTAAAATTCAAATCAGCTTCGAAAAGCACGAACGCGCGGGCATTCGCAAAATATTTTCGATGTAATAAAACGAAATTAAATTTCGTGATTTAAATGCGATTAACACAATTACTAATTGACATATAGTTATATAAAGCCACATGGTGCATTAAAAAACGTAGGGATAACACGGTACGGTATGGCATCTTGCAGATTGCACGAAAAATCACGTCGTGTTGAACAGCTCAGAAAGCGCAATATCAATCAAACGACTCAATGATCGACGAAGTTTCTAGTCGACCCTCGTGTACAGTCATCGGAGCCCAGGCCTAGGAAAAGAAGTCATCATAGGATAAGGATTGTTATTGAAGCACGACTACAAATTACCATGAGAACAAAATTAGCTTCATTAAAAACGTGCATGATTTGAATAAGTCGCGTGCGCTTGATCGTATAGAAAAATTTAAGACAATAAGGCCATTGTAGCTCGAAAAAGTTCTTCAGTTGACCCCAGACCGGAAACGATGTGCATCTATATGCATACAACCAGGCCCGTATCCAGGAATCGGCCAAGGGCGGGGGGCGGACTAAACATAAATTGGTAAGTGTCGTTTTTTTCGCCGTGCTTAAGCCAAAATTATAGAAAATACTTCACATCTGTCGCGAATTTTTATCTACACAAGAACCTGTAAGGTAGATGAACTCAATTCTAAAATGTATTTTTCGAAATCATGTTCAGGCACGTAGCTGGCCGTCCTATTTTGGGGGGACCAATACCAATTTTTTTGGTGGAGGGGGGACTATGACAAAAGTCAAAAATAGCACAAATAACGTGTAAAAAGTCCTATTAGTCCGAATTTGGGGGGTCCGGACCCCCCCCGTTCCCCCAGAGCTACGTGCCTGAGCAGGTTCATTTCAAACAATGTATCAAGCGGATAATTCACTATAATGTGACAATTAATTGATAAAAAGTGTTAGACTATGGAAAAATTAATACTTTTGCAAAAAAACTGACCAGGTGACTAAACTTGAGCCGTATTTTTCATTATAAAATCAGAATTTTTCCAGCAGCAAGTTATGTTCCACCAAAATTCGCCTGAAAGCACCCCGTTTTTCAAAATCTGAGGGACAAGTAATACCCCCTCTTACCATACCTGGGTGTGGGGGCTTAAGGGGGTATGCACCCCCAGAAGCCGAAATACCCCCAGAATTCAATTTTTGATTGTTTTTTTCGCAATGTTTTGATGTCAATAGATAGTTCTAGATGAGAAACGTTTAAAAATAGTGTTTTTCGCCATACCACCATTTTTAAGGTCATTTTTTGACATTTGAAAAAATCTTGCACCCCCCAGAACTTTGGTGCCGCCCACCTATGCCTCTCACCCCTCCTAATGTTACTCCGTGCACACTGGGGTGTCCCCTAGCAGGACTCTCAAAAGCAGCCCAACCTCGAGGGTAATTTCGGGCCTAAACCTATTGCTCGAACCATGAATCAGCGCTAAACGATGTCCGACAGTATGATCTCGATCAAAAATGTCATTAGAATTATGGGGTCTACAGTAAACTGCGGGGGGTTATTCAACTTCTGCGGGAGTGTACACCCCCAGACCACCCCGCCCATGCAAGGTAGGTACCCAACTTACCCCAAACCGTCAAATAATAGGTTCAAAAATCCCTATTCACGGGCGAAATACCATTTTAATCGTTTTAAAGGGTATGCATGTGACATTTCGACATGAAAAACACAGTAAGCATGTTAATAAATCAACTGTTTATTACCAAGTCAGACAACAAAATGTGCTCTATAATTTCCTTGCAATCTGGCTTTTTGGTGAACAGGTACAAAAAGCCTCCGCCTCCCGCTCCAGCTAACCAACCGGCGTATATTATATCATTCGAGTACAAGTAAGTCAAGAGTGTCGCAACTTCGTTCGGCAAACTACCAGGTGCCAGTTCAACCTTTTGTTGAACGTATTTTTTGGCACAGGCGGCCAGTGAATCCCAGTCACCTAAAATATTCTTAAATGAGAAAAATCGCTGCACCTGAGGATTAACCTTTCATGATAGAATCTATAGCGAAAAGTTATAGAAACACAACGCCCGTTCGATATTGGTCGCCCATCCCCCTAAAACAAGAAAAGTTTTGACCTTCTCCCAATGTTGGGAAAATTTGTGATTTTTGGTCGTTTATAGGCGTTTTTTGGTCATTTTTGGCCAAAAATTGGAAGGCATTTCAATGGCCGGGGACCCCCTCCAAGAATTTAGAGCCATTACATCTATGTTTAATAGACAACTCCGAGTCGATTTTAAATCACTTTAAAAAAATCAACTTTACCTCATCAATTGCTGACTTTTAATCCAAATTGACGTGATAACATAAATTAATCGAATCAGCACGAGGTTCGGCATTCAAGTTAGAAATCACCTTTAATTTGCGGCTCAAAAATTGTCAACAGTTTTTCTACAAATGCACGAGTTATAACAATCATAATTTCTTTGATGTTTCCTGTTCTAACACATTACAAATGCATCATCAAAAATTGTGAACAGTCAGTCTTTCTAAAAATGCACGAGTTATAACAATTATAATTTCTTCGATAGGTCCTTTCCTTACACATTATAAATGCATCATCACCTCATTTCATGCATCACTTTTGTCACGCCAATAACGCTTTTGACTGGTTTAATCTGAATTTTTTTGAGAAAAAATCAATTGAATTCAAGGCAGGACTGTTTCGTAAAATCAATTTCTCCGGACAAGTGAACTGGATCGAAGGAGTTGAAGAGCAAATTTAAAAAATCATAGTACAGAAATGTACGCAAACGAAGCTGAAAAACGAAGCGTGAAAAAACTTTCATAATACAAAATCAGGTAAGTCTTTATCGGTAATAGCCCTCACTGCTGTTTTAAGTCCAGGGCTTTATAAAAGCAGTTCCCAAAAAGATACGGAATTTCTGAGAATGCGAACGCTAAAAACGCGGGACTAGGAACAAAAATTATATTCTTAAAAAATCGATATCATTCAAATTAATGCGGTTTCACCTGATTTCATTCACTTGAAGGCTAAAGCAAACACGAAAAACCGATTCAAAATTTATAGTCTCATTTTCAGTAATAAATAATTCAGTTTATACATAAATCATGAACAAAAAATGAAGAATTGCATCATTACTCATCAACACAATTTATATAATGGATTTTTAGAAAAATTGAAAAAACGATCGATGAATGGATGTCATTACAGGATAAGGTTATCCATTGATGTCAGAAACCTAACGGATTGTTAAACAGTGACGAACATGAAGCATTTTGTCTGTGGCAGATTCAGATACTCTGTAATGGACGGTGTTGCCCCAACCTTCCCCCAAAGTCTAAGTAGTGCAACACAAATTTCAAATTAAACGTCGAAATATTCAGAAAATTTCACGCAAATATTCGAAAAATGTTTTGCGGCCAAAATTTAATTAAATATCATTTCTGAGCAAAAACTTGACGCAAACAGCAAAACAATTTATAAAATACAGGCTGAAAATCTGCAGGAAACAATAAAAATCAATTATTTATTCCTTGTGTTCGTGCAATAGGAATAATATGCAAGAAAGTTAACAAATTTCAGCGTTGTAGATTTTCACAAAAAAATAAATTGCACTAAATCAGTACGTGCACCTCACCAAAGCCTCCTATATAACGTGCTCTACTTCACAAATCCTTTACATGTCGAAGTAAAGAATTCATACAAGTAGGAATATCTTTCAACACCCCCTTACAAGCTTGCGAACTAATTATACTACGTAATTATACATGGAACAAGGGGATGGGATGGAGGATCCCCCAATGAAAATTGGTTGCTCCATCTCCCCATCCCTTCAAAGCCGGAAAATTTTGAGCCACCCCTCTCTTCGATTTTTGGAAAAAATTAAATTTTTCGGCCGTTTATAGGTTTTTTGACCGTAAATTTTTGACTTCACCCCGATTTTTAGACCGTTTTAGGTGTTTTTTGGCCGTTTTTGGCCAAAAATTAGAGGTTACTTACCCCCCCCAAATTTCGAGCCTCTAAATTTGCGCCGCCCAAAAATGGCACGGGACCCCTACTCGAAATTTTGAGCCGTTACATGCATGTACATAATATTACCATGCCGTAAGGCGATTTCGCATCTAAGGGCATTATCAATCAGAGCAGCGAATGTGCTAATGATACGTGGTTCCTTGGCAAACCAATTTCGAACAACTTCCTAGAAATCAACAATTAGAGACATTTAAAATTTAAAGCAGGCTGACAATGAAGGGAAAAAATTTCTGAATAATAAGGACAAAGGCCATTGACTTCTATGAATGATTTGAAAGAAATGAAACAAAAAAAATAAATTAAAAGGTAATGAAAAAATCGGTCATTTTTTGCTCTTCATGAAGACGCATGGTCAATCCTGCATGGGGCATAAAACAAGGAAAGGATAAGGTCTGTCAGTACGAATGATGAGGTATTAAGTTGACCTGGGGTATGCTTCCCAAAAGTTAAATTATCGTTATACATACCTTAAATCTCAGTGTGCACGTGCGCATATTCGTTTACACATACAAAAAATAAGTATATGTAGCTGTGCTAATGTCAAAATATTGAATAAAAGCAGAAGAACTTTTTTGACGATCAAAAAGAATAAATTTTTCGGCAACACGTCACGGTTTTTTTTGTATTCGGCAAAGATTTCCGCGATGTACAAAGACTTTTGGGGACCGTCTTTGTACACGTACTAAGATTTTTCGGAAGACAAAAACTGCAAAAAAGGTTCGAAATTCGCAAAAATTCTAGCGCCGAAATGAGCAATTGTGTGTTCTATATATCTTTATAATTTCAGAAATCGCATTTTGAAAGGAAAAATGCCAAATCTTTTGGCGCTTCGCGCCGTTTTGAGACGATTATTACTGATTTTTGCCCTCAGAAACCTAGGAATTGCTAAAATACGTAACCAAAAGTCGAACAACTCTGTTTTTGCCACACTAAAATCGCTACTGTACCATATTATAGTACCCAAAAATTTGTGTACGAAATGTACAAAGACTTTTAGGGACCATCTTTGTACATGTACAAACGGACCTTGTACAAAAAAACCTGCACACATATGTACGCATGAATTTTACTGCAGACACAAGTCGCTAGACTTTGTAGTAATATTTAAAGTTAAAAATCAAGCTCAGAAGAGTTTCACCAGATAAATTATATTTTAATTTTTACTAACCTTTTATGATACAGAGAGAGTGTAGTAGACTAGAAAAATTAATTTTCGTATTCTTCGAACCCTACAATCAGACAGACTTTTAAGGAGGACTCGAGAAAATTTGTACTTATATTTAAAACCAAAAAACCAGCTCAAAAGACTTTCTCTGGCTGAATTATATTCGAATTTACGCTCATAATTTATGATGCAGTAAGACTGTAAACTACAAAAAAATTAATTAACCATATATATGATCAGACTTTTTAGCTATATTTAAACCGAAAATTCAGCTCAGAGGACTTTTCCTGACTAAACTATATTTAAAATTGCGCTTATCTCTCATGGCACAGTGCGGGTATAAATAATTTGTGTTCTCTTCAAAAACCATGATCACATATACTTTTCAGAGACTCGCAAAACTCTTAAGTAATATTTAAAACCAAAAATCCAGCTCAGGAGGCTTTCCCTGTCAATTTATATCCAAATTTAGCTGAGTATTATGATAAGTAGAGGTATCAAAAAATTATTCACCTGCAGCAAGTTCTTGGCCAATCTTGTTTTCCCAGTGTAAACTAATAGCAATCGACTATTGATGAAATTTAGATTCTCGGGCGATACAGGAACAACATCGAAGCATATCCGGTTGAGTTCCAAACGGCAAACTTTTACGCCACCGTCGCACAAACCCCCAACCTGATCTTGCCAGCCGCCTCCAGTTGTCAACAATTGTTCAACGTATAACACCTAAACAATCGACTGAAGTAAATATGACCTAGCAGCAACAAACAATCACAATCCATGCGCTATTTTTCATTCAAATCAGAGGAACGCCTGTCTACTGATGAAAAGGTGGAAGTAAAATTGAATTTTTAGATAAATTTCAAGTTGTAATGCGAAGGTATAGAAAAGAAAGGCCCCTGTCCTTGATCATAATGTTGCAAAGATGCATAGTTTGACTAAAATATGAATACTGCAAGCGAATCACTTCCGGCTGTCAGGCAGGCATTGGCCAATAGAACTGTTAATGTTAATCGAATTTGTAAAAAGTAAAAAATTAAACATTGCGAACCGACATAAAATACGTATGTAACATTGCCAAACCATCTAAATTATGCGCAACGCACACATGTACACGGGGGAGGGGTACCGAAGTCTCTTTCCAATCAAAACTTTTAAAAAGCACACACCCCCAGGCCATTTTTGTCCAAAACCTATTTATTGAACAATAAAACAGCACCAAATGACGTCAACAGTATATGTACATATATTTCAAGTGCATATAATTTTTTTGAACAGTAGTCTATTCACTTATTCGTACAGGCACTTTTCTTCCAATGTTTTGTATATGTTTGATAGTCCAAGTCATTTCAACGCCCTTGTTGTAATTTATTTTAATGCAAAGTTAAGCATTAATCTGAGTAAAATACAATGGATCAAAATGGTATCACCGTTTATTTGTAGCTAATTGAGGAGAGGAGGGTAAAGAACGACAAAAATATCTGAACGATCGATTAGGTAACAAAAGCTTGCACTAACATAGCCGTTGAAATAAAAATTCGCCCCAAATTTTCCAGAACATTATCGGAAAAGACTCAAACAGTCGTTAGCTCCTTAAGACCTCGTCCTGGAAAAACTTCACGAGCAATTAAGATCGGTAGAGCGAAAATTTGGCATTAAATAACGCAATTACTGATTCATCCCTCTACGAAGGAAAATCCGTTTAACATTATATCACTTTTAACACTAAAAAATCCTAAAATTTATCAATTTTGGGCGCTTTCTTGAGTAAAAGTTTATAAAAGTGCACCGGAAACATTTTTATATTTTTACTGCTTTTGACTTCAAAAGTGATGCAAAAAACGTTCCATCAGCTCGGAATCACCGAACAGGACCTGTCCGGCTGACCCTTCCGGGGGAGGATAATACCCCCTCACCCTCCCCCTATGTGCGCGTGTACTGGAAAAACACCATTTTCGATGTTGCTGACGATGCCCTACCTTTCTAGAGGATAAAAAGAAAAAAATTTCGAAAAAACAAAAAATTCAAATATGTAAGGCAAATAAAATATAGTGAAAAACGAGTATGTGGCGCGAAGCGCCGAAAATCTAGCACTTACGGGTACCCAGCTGAAAACGTTTGAAACTGCATCTTTTTACGAATTTTTTAGAAAGTTTTGGAAATTTTTAAAAAATCGCGAATTATGGGTAGGGTGAAAAAATTCCTGGGGGAGGGGCGGTGAAAACTTTTCTGGTGGGAGAGGAGGGGGTTAAAAACCCTCGAACTCTCTCCAAGATAATGCATGCTTATTACTCTTTTGTGATTCGAAGGTTGAAATACATTGCATAAAAAATACAGTACACGTGAATAAATTTTATACTCACGGCGTGCAAAATCGTGCTTATGTCCACAAGTTGCCCAGTGCTTTGCCACAGTGACTTAAGAATACAACCGGCCAAAATACTACTCGTTCCAAGTCCTTTAAAAGCGAAAAAGAATGTTACAGATCGAACGTAGCGAGTTTGGCGAAATTCTTGAAACTCAACACTACTACAGCCAAGCAATTTAATCGAATTCGCGATTGATTTTATCGGCACATACATACATAGGTACGCATCGTAAATTTAGGCTAACACCTGTGCTCGTATACTTTTTTACTGCAAAATACTTGCCATCAAAGGTCACTTGAGGAGTCAAACAACCGGGCACATTCATACGGCTTTGAGCCATATATGCAAAGGGTAAGGATCAGCAGGCGGTGGTAAAATTCCAGAAATACAAAACGGTTAATTTGAGATTCGCGATTTTTTTGCTGTGTAAAAAAATAAAATACTCAAAATCGTCTACAAGACGTTTTTGTGGTAATATCGCATTTTAGGTCCATTTTAAGTGCATTATATCGCTTCTAAAAAACAACACAGAAATTGATCAATTGAGGACGCTTTCTTGAATAAAAAGTACATAAAAGAGTGCCGAAAAAATTCTGACATTTTTAATGTTTTTGACCTCAAAAATGAAGCAAAAAACGTTGCATCAGCTTAAAATCACTGAATAACACCTGACTGGCTGATCCTTCAGCGTAAGGTAATACCCCCTCCTCATCCATCGATCCTCTCACGCACCATTTGAGGGCCGAAAGAGTAAATGTCGATTTTGTCAGCATTTGGCGGCAAATTTTCAATTTTTCGCTCTTTTAACCCATAAATGCATGAACTTGAATCGAAAAAAATTAAAAATTGTCCGAGTTCAAAATTTTTTCGGGGTTTATTTATAAATCTGTACATTTTTTAACCCATAAAACGCCATAAATTTACGGCCAAAATAGGACAAGGAATGCCCGTATTTACAACTGAACAGTGACTTACTTATATTAAAAACGATCATGAAAATAAGAAGCGGACCCTTTACTCTTTCAATGAGTAAAATTACATTATTTTTACCCGAGCCTCGTGGCAAATGCGTCACGTAACGTATTTCAAAACCTCCTTTCCACCTGTCCATCAACTGATCATTTAATTTCGAACTAGATTCTACATCAACGATTTGAGCGCATATCAATATTGCACTTATGAAAGCAGCTGGATTGGTCGGATCTTTGTATGATTTCAAGTCGTCAAGTGAACAGAGTGTAAAGCTGGTCGAATCAACGTCAAAATCGGGAAATACCGAAATTGCGCATTCTTGAATGCGTTTCGTTTTTGCTTTGATAGGCCGCTGAACGCAAATCGATATTTTACAATGGTTGCGACAAAGGAGACATCTACTACTAGTACTATACAAAAACTTTGGAAATTCTGGGTGGCCAGACCCAAAAATTTTTTAAGAGTGCTTTTTTTGGGCTAAAAAATGATAAGTACACGTCTAGGAATACCGTTTTTGACGTTTCAGACAATGCTCGTTCTTTCTAGGGCATAACAACAATAAAATATCTGAAAAATTGAGTAAATTGACAAACATATAGTCACAAAATGTATATATGGCGCGAAGCGCCGAAAACTTGAGACTTTTGAGCAAAAAGTGAGCTAAAAACGCATAAATAGGCACACTTTTTACGATTTCTACGAAAAATCAACAATTATGGGGGACCGCAGCTATTTTGTGGGAGTCAGTAGCATATGTGTTCTTGGCGGGGGCGTCTGGGAGGTTTAGCCCCAGAACGGCAACTGACCCCCGCGGAAATGGCTACGATCCTCCCCAGAATTGTCGATTTTTTAAAAAACTGTAAAAAACGGCGCTTCGCGCCATGTTCACATTTTTGACTACATTTTCTACGACTTTGTTTTTTCAACCTTTTTTAGATGTTCTTGAGTTTTAGGAAGATACCCATCGTTTTCAAGCCCAAAAAAGGCACTTTTTGGAAATTTTTCGGGCCTGACCCCCAGAATACTCATGCTGTACATGCATAGTCAGTAGCTATTCTAGGGGGTCAACCCCCAGGAACACGTATGTTGGAGTCCATATTTTTAAATTGCATCGAAAATCGAAAAGCAACAATTAACATTTATTCGTGTTACATATTTGTGCTGTGTATAATGTACACAGGAAACATAAAAAATGTTTCGAATTGTGCAAAAAATACCCTCGACCAAACGACCTGTCGCTCATTCCAACTTTTGGCTTAAGCCGTCTTATAGATGAATAAGCAAAAATGAGGTTACCAGGGTGAGCTTGTGACAGCATTATTCTTACTTCTCCCTATGCCCATAGACACGAGGCCCCTATGGATTTAGTAAGCTTCGAAAAACTTGGAAAAATGCACTTCATTATATATGTACGCGTCCCAGATATACCTATGTAGGTTTTGGCCTCCCTAGGAGGGCTCTAAATATAAATCGAATTGGAAAAAATTTTGCCGTTTGATAATCCATTTATTAAAAAAACATGACGAATTCGACAGGCACGTAGCTGGCCGTCCTATTTTGGGGGGGGGCAACACAAATTTTCGGGGGGAGGGCTACGCCCAAGAAAGCCAAAAATAGCACAAAATAACGTTTAAAAAGTCTTATTTTTCAGATTTTTCTGAATTTGGAAGGGGGTCCGAACCCCCTCCATTCCCCCCAGAGATACATGCCTGGAATTCGAGCCATTTCGTTCAAAATTTACCTCGCCATCCACGCTCAATGCGGCTGTGACAACTCGGCCGCCGATTTCGTTCGTAATAGGCGGCGTGTCCGACCATCCGCCGGCAAAATCTATTCGTGCTGTGCATTGAACGGTGTAAAATCGATCCCAATCAATAAACAACTTCGATTGGAAATCCAGTCGAATGAACTAATCGAAATCCCAAAATTAAATATAAGCCAAAAAATATCAAGAAAACATTGAACTCGTGAACGCGAAGTATGTAGCTATGCGAGAAGACCGATTTAATGAGATGGATTAAATTACTGCGTGCATGTTGCTGACCGTCAGCATAGACCGGGAGCTTGCATAATTTGTTGTACTTTACACAAAGCTAATCTTTTACAATCAAAATGATAATTTTAGTCGTACAATTTTCGATAAATTTCATTCAGAGACCAGTGGCGGATCTCGAATTTTCCTAGGAGGAGGCGGTACCCAAAATTTTCCAAAAACAGTCAGAAATAGGTCCTTAATTCTGCCCTTCGCGTGCAAGCTAGCGTTTTTCGGCGTTTTACGTTGCCTATATCTATTTTAAATCGCTTTTGGCTCAACATTTCCTCGCAATATTTTCAAATTTTCGACAAATTTTGAGCTACAAAATCATTCAATTTCTTTGACTTTAACGAAAATCCAGCGCGAAGCGCCGAAAAATTTTGTGAAATTAAGGCGGACGGACGTTTAGAAGCTTGAATTACTGCTCGAGTTGCTGTATTTGTAGCAACTGACGCGGAGCGTCGAAAATTTTTAAAGTTATGCTTGAAAATAGAAGTAAACTATGCTGAAATAGCTGCTTCTGCTCTAAAAATCGTTTCAAAATCTATTTCTTGCACAAAAATACGGCTTTCAGGCTTCCAAAAAAGTAAATAAATGTCATTAATACGTGAAGCACCAGAAAAATTTAAAAAAGGGGGGGTAGCGTAAAACTTTAGAAGCTGCTAATTCGACGATTCATGCGAACGGATTGAAATTGGAATATCAAAAAATATGACAAATACGAGAAAAACTGTGTATGGCTGTCATAAAAGCAGTAAATGCCATTTGGGCGCGGATGGGCCAATCGGCTCTCAACGTTTAAATGCACCTGCGCCTTAGCATTTTTTTCAATGAAAAGCAGTAGAAACTCTCTTGTATAAGGCCTTGCTTTGCTACCGTCAATAGTGTGAAATTGGAGCAATTGGTTTACGAAACTAAATCGGCCAAACTAACAAATACGCAATATGATGGATAAGGGCTTACAGGAAAATATTGAATCGTGTGATATCTAACGCATGTAGAAAGTGAACATGTTGTGTATACAAGCACGCAGACTTAGCTCGAAAACTTAACCAACATTTAATCGTTAGTTAACTATATCGCTTCTATTATATTTTAGTGATAAAAGATTACAAAATTACTTGTTTCACATTGCTCACAATCTTCCTGATGATTATTTGAGCAGCAGCCTCGTAATGACGAGCTGCTCTAACTGTTCGAAAAGGGCTATCCATCCACAACGTACGAATACGAGCGAGCAATTTCACGGCGGTGGCATAATCGTCATTCTGCAAGACAATTTATTATATAAATGCTCAATATCAAAAGTTCTGGGAGGCGTTTAACCTATAGTTTTCTTGTGAGGGAGTAAATGAGTAATTATCTAGCTATCGAGAGTCAAATTTTGATACTTAATTCGTTATATTTTATTCTTCACGAATATTTTTTGTTAAATTTGCATGAAAATAAACGACAATCAGCTCGAAGAAATGACCTGTTACATCAAATATATACGAAATAATGGAAAAAGTGTCTGAATGAATGAACTGAACAGTCTACTGCTCGAGAAATGAAAATACGTACTCCAAATTATATTTTTAGACGTTGTTTGACGCTTTTTCATGGTTCGAGCAATAAATTTTGTTTTAAAATGACCTGAGGAAGGTAAGATAAGTCCTGCTAGGAGGATACCCCCATACCCACCGGTGTGCGTGTGTGAGATTTATGCAAAAGTACTGCTATAGAGAATGTTGCCAAAGTTGATGGAAAAATTATCCGTTATTCAATTCACTTCTATGTGCATCAATGCATCACTCCAGTCTTTATGCAAGCCTGGCCCACTTCGCAAGCCACCCGAATTCCCGCTCACGATACCTAGCACGTCGGCAATGCAATTAAATGCCCTGGCAGCAAATAATGGATGTTGAAGGCAGAGAGCTGGAATGCCTAAAGCAGAAAATACAATCTTTTTTAATATCATAATATTCAAATCCAAACTTGGATATTTGGACTTTTAATTGGTCAGAGACAGAGCTTGCTAACCGAGCGTAATCACGTTAATTCACTGCTTGATTCCGTATCAAAGCCCCGTGAAAAACTTTCTGGTCGAAATAAAAAGAATAAAAATGAAAATCGATAAGTATATTTCGGATAGAAATTCTATTTTAGAAGAAAGGAAGAAAATGGACCTTATTTTACCATAAAAGAGCACTAAAACATACAGGCTTCCAAGATTCGGCCAAGGGTAGGGGCGGACCCTACATAAATCGGTCTATATCTCGAAAAATTCGTCGGAATAGCTCGCAAAAACCGCATACGAGTATTCCGACATGCGCTATCCATTAGGATCATAAAATTCGAACTTCTGACATTTTTTCTCACTTGAAAACCTATAAAAAGTGCCGTTTTTTGGCCGCGCTAGAGCCAACATTGTGAAAAATACTTTGCATCTGGCGCAAAGCGCCGAAAGTTTGAAGATTAGATGACAAAAACATGCGATTTTCCCATCTTTCCGTGCATTATCTTACCTTCCGAAAAAAATTTTATCAGTCAAGGGAGGCCGCCCCCCATTGAAAACGGTTCTGACACATATATTAAGCGAGATGCGATAAGAGCACGAGAAAACTTATTTCTTATGTTATTAGCGAACTTTACACAGAAAACGGTTAAGTCTTCGATAAATATCTAATAAAACGCCAATTAACGCGAGTGGCAAGTGGCAAGTGCAAAGGCAAGTGCCACAAATTTTTTGCGATACTTAGATACTTAAAACTTGTTTTGCCTTTCTTTTGTTTTGAGTTTCCATATTTTCAATGTTTTGTGCAGACGTTCCCCTTTTTTACCTAGCTGATTGCAGAGAGAAGCCGAGTAATCATTTTCGTCCAAAATGATGTCAGTGTCAGGTTTACGAATTATATTAGCTCAATCATGTACCTATATTTATGTACGAGATTAGAAAACGCTTGAACAAGTGAAATTTTTGAGAATTGGGCGAAAAGATTCTTAAGGTTCTAAAAAAGATATTACGTACGCTTGGCCTACAAGCTGTCACATGGGAACAGGGAAGGTTGGTAGGTGTCAGCCTTCCTTTGATTTACAAAAGCTCACTGCTGTCAGGCGATTTGCCACAGAGACAAATAATCAAGGAAATGTTTTAACCGTCGCAGCTCTTCAACAAGACTTTCATTGCGCATGGTTGTTGTCATACTGATTAAGTAAACAGGCAAAAAAAGAAGAAAAATAAATAAATATTTATTTCATTGATTAAGGTTTCCATCTGCATATTTTTCTTCCAACGCAAATACGAATACCAATTCGTTTTCATCAACATGTTATATTCTTTCTATTGAATCAAAGCATTGCAAAAGTTGAAGATTAGGTAAGTACTGCGAATTTGAGGTAGCTACATTCACATTTTATACGTCTTATGTACTATAGGTCTCAAATTTCACATTTTCACATTCATTTTCTTGCCCAAATATATCAAGTTATGGCATTATGATATGCATTTCAGTGCAAAGTGGATCGGAATCGGTAAGTTTAGGTATGCTCTCATCAGCAGAACAATGGGTGCATTTCAAATATCATTTTAAAATGTCACATGTTTGAAGGTAGACTTCATGGCTTATCGCATTTGGCAATGATTTTTCAGTAGGCTCCCAGCATAAATATGCAAGAAAGGGTGGTCAAAAGGCGAAATCAAGTGATTGAACATAGAGTTAGAGTAGTCAAAACACGTTTTTTATCACCACAAACATCATTATGATTTTTCTTCAGCCCTTGAAATGCCAGATTTGACGTAAGACGATTATTACAATTCAATTTCGATTTTCATTCCAGCGAATAAAATAGTGGTTTCGTTTGTCCATAATTTATATGAATAAGTCAAGAGTGGAAATTGTACATTGAAATTAGTATAAGGACTACTTAGCATTTTCTCTATATGTATGTACTAGTATGTACTCGCACAATTATGTATATAGCATATCATAAATACAGAATACACCGATTTACTTACAATTATCCAGAAAATGCAGCAGCTGATTGGAATGGTCGACACAAAGGCTGCGCAAAACGGGCAAAAGACTGATTTGCTTGTTATTGCGTAGAATTTGCTCGATTTTATCCAGTCTTCTTTGGATTATTATCTGTCTAATACGTAAAATAATTTTCGGTAAGGTCATGACATATGAAAAAAACTTGAATTTTCAGAAATTAGAAGTTTAAAATGCATTCTCAGCGTGAGGATAGCGCCAGTGGACGTTCAGATTTTTTATTAACAATTAGAAAAATGTACCTAAACGTTGTTAGTTAAGAGCGGAAGAAATAGTTGAAAAAGCAAGCAAGTGTATGTTTTAAGAAAAAGGGAAAGGAATAAAAGTTAAAACTAACATCTCGCTAAAAATGGGTGGTGTCGTCTAAGCCCAATCAAAATTTCGAGATTTAATCATGTAGCCAAGCCACTGTAGAAACGATATCTACAAAATTTACTTGACGTTATTACTGAACTGGGATTCCTTTAATTCTACTAACCATCTTTTTCCTGAAAAACACCCCAAACATGTGCATCGATGAAGTAGAAACCGAAAGAAAGCATTGCGAATTTTTATAACTCAAATCACACGAAAGTGACAAGCAATTTCGAGGAGCTATATCCCGTTTTGGTCCAGCCATCCCCTTTTAAAACGCTAAAAAGAACACAAAATTATTCAGTTAAAAGGCAATCTGAATCTAAGATATATATCATAAGCATACATGTAACGGCTCGAAATTTAGGGGGGGGTCCCGGCCTTTTTTAGGGGGGTGAATGAACACCAATTTTTGGCCATCCAATTTTTGGCCAGAAACGGCCAAAAAAGGCCTACATAAAAAGGCCAAAAAATTATCGAGGGAAAATCGGGAAGGGGCTGTCAAAAATTTTCTGGCTCTGGGGGGATGGGGGGACGTCCTTCTTTGGGTGGGGGATCCCCCATCCCCCTGTTACATGTATGATCATACATAAGTCACTAGCAATGTACATTTTCCACGAATCAATAGACATAAGCGAATTCTTCTGTGCATTTTTGTAAAGATCGCGATTGAGATAGCAAAGCAGAGCAGTGTTTGCTCCCAAAAGGCATTTGCTTAGCCGTCAAAGTGTTTTAAATCGGTAAAATAATGCCAGGGGGAATTTTCACGAAATACTTCTAAAAGCTCGGTGAATTTCAGAGATAAAATTTGATAGGCTAGAAAAACTGATACAGATTGTTTTTACGATTAAGAAAGAAAGACATGCCAGATTACTAATAATAAAGTCGGATCAGTGTTGTTGAAAAAAACGAAAGTCATTACCTATCTACATCTATTCTGCATTATCAAAAAAATTAGATCTAGCGAACTTTTTGTATATATAAATTGAAATCAATTTCTAGACATTTGACACATTTAATTACATCGATAAAATACGATCTATTGTGACTAATTATGGTCACCAACTGGAATGATGAGCCAATGTTGGCATATTTAACGTGCCTTCTAAGTTTTTTTTGTAATCGGCAAAGATTTTCCCACTTGTACAAATACTTTTCGGGGCCGTCTTTGTGTATGCAGAAAGCTTATGGGGAATAAGATAGGTAAAAATTTCAGGAATCAGTAATTTTCTCTTCTTTTTTAATTTAAAATGCCATCGTGTCAATTGAAATTTCGAAATAAATTATTTGTCATCAAAAAGAACAAGCATTTTGCTTGAAAACAAAAATGCATATCAAAACTATTCGGCGCTTAGCACCGTATTGATGAATTTTTGTATTAGGTGGGTAATTCATTGTCATAAATCTAGAAATTTAAAATACACTACTTAAGATCGAAACAGACCTCATTACTGCTGTTCTGCATCATAGCACACTATAATTAACTACTATACAAATGTACGAAGTGTGTAAAGACTTTTGGGTGCCGTCATCAACAAATTTGCAAAAATTATTTTGGAGACCCATAAAAAATAGCGTTCACGAAACACCTCGCAACCATACATGATCGTAGAGGGGTTTGGGGGTTTCATTCAACCCCAACCCCCGGAAATTTTTCCAACCCCCCCCCCTCCCCCAAAATTTTCCACCCCTCCCCACCCATTTTTTCACTCCACCCGAAATTCGCGATTTTTCCAAAATTTCCAGAAACATTAGTATACAAGGTGTTGTTTTAAGCGCTTTTCGCTATTTGTTTGCTCTAAAGTTTCGAATTTTTGGCGCTTCGCGCCATGTACGCATTTTTTGACTATATCTGGTTCAATTTAATCAAATTTTTCTCATATTTTTTCTAAATTGTTTGTTTTTTTGCTCTATAAAGATAGGGCATCGTCAGAAACGCCGAAAAATGTTGTTTTTGACGCGTAGCCACCGTTTATGAGCGAAAAAAGGCAATTTAAAATTTCACCCCTCCCCCGCTAAATTACCATGTTGAGCATGTCTGCTCGACTCAGTCAGAACTAAGTTAGAAATCTTACCTTTTAAACTTGAAAAAATAATCAATGTCAGAGTCTGACGCAGCGACAGAAAATTCGCCGTTTTTACAATGCGTACTTGATAAGTGCTGAAAAAGTAGAAAAAAGCGCATCAAAAAAGTATCGCGCAAGATATTAGGTCTATTCAAACAGACTGAGCAATGTGTTAACGAAACATCATTTAATTGCTATTCACTGGTATTTACGTCCGACCAGACACAGTGGGAATCCTAAGAGGGGTTTGACATTTTAAAGTGCCTTTTTTGTGCATAAAAATGGTGGGTACACGTCAAAAACATCGTTTTTCAGCGTTTCTGACGATGCTCTATCTTTCTAGAGCATAAAATACAGTTTGAAAAATTTTGAAAAAAAGTCAAACAAATTGGACAAAATATATATTCGAAACATGAGTATATGACGCGAAGCCTCTAAAATGTGACACTTTTGAGCAAAAAAATAGCTAAAATGCTTAAAATGCACCTTTCCTACGAATTTTCGGGTAATTTTTGGAAACCCAAAAATCAGCGAATCATGAGGGGACGTCACATTTTTGATGATTTACGGGCACACAAATGATATCATTAACGTGTTACACATAGAAAATCGAGTGAATTTATGAGAAAATTTGACAAAATGTCATTAGTAGATAATAAAATATTCAATTGTAAAACTATTAATAGACATCGTGCACTTATACTGACTTATTATCAAATACATACTTCGACTTTATTGATGATCGCCTGATTAGCTACGCGGATAGAATTCGTCCCAAAAAAGCACACCGTCGAATATTTCGTCAAATGATGGAGTAACTCCGCCTTTACTTGCACTAGATCATGACATCGCAAGTAACAATCGTAGAACAGTACATTTTTGAATGCAGGTACTTGCCGGATATCTATATTTAGAAACATTAAAATAACAAATATGAGAACAACTACGATTAATTAAAGGGGAAATATCCAAAAGCACACGTTAGATGTCTCTAGACATGTTTAAAAACTAAGATCGTCAATATCTTTTAATAATGTTCATAAGCCGGAAAAAATTCTTAAAGGCAAAATAATGCACGGAAAGATGGAAAAATCGAATGCCTTTGATGTAAAACGTTCAAATTTTCGACGCTTCGCGCCAGATTCGAGTATTTTCCATCATTCTAGCACAAGCGCAACCAAAAAATGATGCTTCTTATATAGCTTTTTAAATGAAACAAATTTGTTTCAAAAAAGTTCAAACTTCATGATCTAAATGGATAGAGCATGTCGAGAAACGTCGAGGAATGCAGTTTTTGCGAGTTATACCGGCGAATTTTCCGAGATATCGACCAATTTATGTTGGGTCCGCCCCGCCCCTAGACCGAATCCTGGATACGGGCCTGATGTTATGCATTATGCGCGCATACATATAACAACAGCAGCACTCTGCACACTATGTATCAACCGCTTAGGATGTGAAAACCATTCAAAAATGCGACTTTAAAAGAATAAAATGTGTATCAGATGGCTTTCTTGAATTGCTATTGCGCTATGATTTTCGCTTGTCCTAAACAATAGCCTGGGGCACAAGACTAAATTTATTAAGAAGAGTTAAACAAGAAGTTTTAGCCAGATTAATTGGCAAAAAATTTCGAAAATGATGTGTTTTTAGGTACGATGCGGTGGTTTAAAATGGGTCAAATTAATCCTCAGTGTGCATGCATAGACAAATCGATAGGCAGTGAATTATCTAACACGCCTTAGCCATCTCTTTTTTCCAGTTTGACATCTGCGCGTTCTTTGAAATCTAATGTGTTAGAGTTTCCAATAAACGTTGAGAAAATATTTCAAACCTGAAAAACCGTGGGCATATATTATTAGTCTTTAGAGGCAACCATACATGATCTTGGACGAAGGTTTTCACCCCTTCCCAGAAAATTTTTCACTCCTATTTTCGATTCTCCAAAAAAATCGCAGAAAATGTGTTTTTAAGCGTTTTAAGCTATCTTTTGACTCAAAAGTGTCAAATTTTTGGCGCTTTAAGCCATGCAGGTTCTGAAATACCGAGAGTGCCTAGACACAGCAGTATTGGTAATTAAGTCAAAGTCAATAGCTTTTCATCTTGAAACGTTGAAGTGATCGAAACTAATTAGATGAAACTATATTATTGATTACTAACTATGTTACCTTTTAAGGGCTAAGTCTAGCATTTGTAATCTTTAGAAAAGGATGACAACAGCTCCAAAGTGCGCATACAAAGATGCGTGATCATCTGGCTTCAGGGTATCACTCCTGCAAAGATTTTCATCTCCCCATCCCCGATCCCGCAGGTTCGTCAATTTTATAAGAATTGACTCTTTGTACATCATGAAAAATCTTTGCCGAAAACAGAAAGCCATGCCATGCATAGTCCAAACTTGGATTTCCCTCGAGACAATTATATAAAACAGAATAAATCCGATGCTGGAAAACTTTAAGTTTACTAGCTCACAAATGTGCCGAAAATCTATTTTTGCGGTCTCAAAGCATTTTGAGTCAAAAAGTAGTTCGTTCAAATAATTAAGCGCCGCAATGGAAAAACAATATATGTATATTGAACTCGGGCATCTTAGGTTTAGGATCCTACATACATGTATACAGGCCCGTATCCAGGGGGGCGGGGGGGGGGGGCCTGCCCCCCAAATGGAAAAAATTTCTGTTTTTCCCAAGGGTCCCCCAAAGGGAAAAATGGAAAATTGGCGAAGTGCGTCTGAAACATCGCCTAAACAGGTTTTTAGCATACTTTTGAGCTAGTAAACTCAAAATTTTCCGGCGCTTAGCGCCGGATTTATTGTTTACGTATAAGCTTTGTCTTCTAAACCGCTAAAAATCACTCAAATTAGAGTTAGGCATAGAGAGCATGTCAATTTTTTTCCGGATTCATTGTTTAGTTATAGTTTTTGCCTTCTAGCTCACTCAAAACAGCTCAAATTTGAGTTATGACATGCTAAACATGAAAATTTTCCGGCGCTTCGCGCCGTATTTATTGTTTATATATGTTTTTTGTCTTCTAGCCCGCTCAAAACCGCTCAAATTTGAAGTTGATATGCAGAGCATGTCAATTTTTTTCGGCGCTTCGCGCCGAATTATTCATTATCCGTATTGTTTTTCTCTGTAAAGCACAATGATTAAGTACAAAGGCAAGAGATAAGAAATAATTCGTCGATTAGGTGATGAGAAATCACCTTTTTTTAATTTTTTTGTTGAAATTTTTCTTCACCGTCGTATAGAGCTCGCCGAGATACGCTCAAAACTGTCTTTATTTTCGCCAATCTCCTAATGGTTCTCGAGATATCTGGCCTCAAAAATTTTCGGCCTCCCCCCGAAATAAAATCCTGGATACGGGCCTGCATGTATATATGTATATTGTACTCGTAATGAGATCCGCTTTTTGATAGTACATTTATGCAAATTCTGTAGAATCAATAGTGCTCACAGTCAATGCATGAATTAATATTGAAAGGATCCTCGTCAGTTATGTAATCCGAACAAACGGGGAGTTCTCGAGAAATTTCGCGCAAGAATCGATGAAAGTCGTCCGCATCACCCGTAAAATAGTGATAATAATCTGCGTGCATCATAACTGAAAGCAAAAATAGCAGATTGCACGTTTAGAATATACATATATAATAAAATATGCGTAGTTGTTTCGTTCATATGTCTATAATAAAATTTTTTTATTATGTCACAACTCATTAAACTTTCTCACAGTAATATGTACTTATGTAGCAAGTACATTTGTTCGAAGGCAACTTTTTAAGCATACATATTTGTGCTTATATTTGTGACCTTGACGTACATGCATACGCTCAAGTTCTGGGAGGGGTTAAATCGAGATTAATTGGGGGCGGGGGTAAAGGAGTAATTTTCTTACCTATTTAATGTCAAAGTTTTACAAATTTTCATACTTAATTCGTTGTATTTTATTCGTCATGAATATTTATAGTTGAACTTGTATGAAAACAATAACGACAAGAGCAATTGAATGATCTGTAAACATGAAATATATACAAAGTAATGTAAGAAAAGTATCTAGGCGAATGAATTAAACAGTCTACTGCTCGAAAAATAAGTAGGCATAAGTGTCGGAAATTATACCGTTAGACATCATTTGACGTTTTTCGTGGTTCAAGCGATAGGTTTTGGTCCAAAATGGCCTGAGGGGAGGGGGTATGCTTCTCAAAAGTCCTTGCATGGGGAATACTTCCATACCCCCAGTGTGCATGTATGGACCTCGAGCAAAAAATTACCAATTTTTGTGCGAAACTTGTTGAACAATTGCCATATCGCTTGCCTTGCTAACGTAATCAAATTTTTCATGTTCTCTCTAACCTCGCAATGATCCCCAACGCTGTCCTTACGACCAGGGAGACCACGATGAGGGTCCATCGTATTGGATCGACAAAATTCTTTCTCCGTCGAATTTCGGCAGGTTGCCGACAAAAAATCGAAATAAAGAGAAAGCTTAAATTAAGTCAGAGCCTTATTTAAAGCTAGTAACAATTCAAATATAAATAAGTGCTTATGATAGGCGCATATACCTAAATCTGTTGTTCCTTATTATAATAGGCACATAATGCCTTTCGTAATTCTTTGTGCATATGATAATTTCTATCTAATCATAGGTAGCGCGATAGCGCTACCTATTATACACTTGGCCACCCTTTTTTCTTATACATATGTTCATCACAGCGAGTGCGAATTTTGTGTCCCCCTCACAGAAACAACGGCACACACACCTGGGATGTGCGGTTTTTTTAATCGATAGATAATAAAAAGACTCGATATTGATTATTCTTATTTGTTCAAACTCAATGCCGAGTTAGCAATGAGTGTGTAAAGTGTAAACCGAAAAATCAAATAATTTGCAGAGAACCATTTTCAATGTTGCCCCGAAGTTGTAGATTACGAATCTGACCTTAAAATTTCTTTACAATCAATGGTTGTTGCACAAAAGTGTTACTCTTTGCGTGTCCTTTTCTGTGCAGTCAAATCGGTGTTATAATGTAAGGGGTTACAATATCTCATAGGTATCTCAAAATCAATTTGTTTTCAAAGCAATATTTCTTGATCTGTGATCGTTTTAGTGTAAAGGGTTCGAGACGAAAAAGAATTCTTTAGCTGCTCCGCTTAGTAGGCGGGACATGCTGATTATGCTTAAAATGTGCCCTGATCTAAGGGTTACACATCCTAGTTTTTTTATTTCTATATACCCAATATTGCGTTATTAGCGCCAGTGTAAAGTTTACACCGAGAAGCACTTTTCCGCCCAGAGCATCGGGTATGGTCATTCTTTTTTTAAAATGTTCTCCGTAAATTCAGAACATCGAATCTTACCTTTAAACTTTCCTATAGCCGGAGGTTGTTCAGCTGTAAAGAGGTGAAGTTTAAATTATGTAAATGTTTGCTAATGCCGATATTTAACTCCGTATTGCATATTTGTTGATCATTTTTTAATTCAAAGATTTTTGACTCATCTTTAATCATTTTTATTCGCAAACATGCACTGTTTTGAAGGTCAACTGGAATAAAAAGACATTGTTCAAAATATTACCTGCTGATTACTTCATAATAATGATAATTCTTATGCGCTGTCTTTATCAAACCGATTCCAATATTATTTCATGTTACAATCCATGCAAATTTATGTCTGTCCATTTTTGGAATTTACGCGGCATATAAATGTTCTTGAACTGTTTGCACTTGCTGATGCGTCTACCGGTTTGTTTATTTGTCGCCGGAATCGTTCATGTTGTATTGCTCGACTACTAATTTCTGTTGCTTTCTCGTGCATTGTTCAATTGCATGCGATTTTTGGCGGCCGACACATCATTGCGTTGGTTTTACACACTAATGTGTTTGTTGCCATGCCTGGTTTTCGCTTGCTGTTTCTGTCGATGCAGGACTTTACTTTAATTAGGTTAGTAACGTCATTAGCGTAAATCTTAATTCAATAAATTTTCTGACTACCGTTGTTATCTTTCTTTCAATGTCCACACTTGATATTGAAGCTAAAAACTCTTGAATAAAAAGTAAAAACTGTTGCCATTATTAATCTTTGCTTATGCAAGCTCTGGATTTACCTTTCCTCGAGCATTTCTGGTTTGAAATACATTAGGAAAATATTTAAGCTAATTTTTAAATCGATCCGACGATGACTTTTACGTAGGTTTTTTTTCGATGATTAAGGTTAGATTGCCTTATTTTGTAATGAGAATGCAGTGTTTAAGAATAAGAACAAAATCATGCTAATAAAAAAGTAGAATACTAGCAAGAAAAAATGTTCCTATTGTGCAAAAAAGGTGAATAAACTCGAATCTCTTCATTGTTAAGGATGTGAAAGGAGAGGACTCGAGAAAATTTCCCTATATGCGCAGAAGCCATAGGAATGTGCAAAAAGAGTTAGACTTCCTCTAAACAACGCAAAAATCAAAGTATATTCTGCGGCCTGTGAAAAATCAGGGTGTAGTCACAAAACGTTTTAAACTGTTTCGCAAAAGAGCATCGAAGACACTTTCATGACTATTACATAATCAATGTATTATTTATTTCATGAAATCTTGACCTTCCACAATGCTCTGGCGTAAAAGATAATAGTGTAAACTTTACACCTCCAGGGCCAACTCAATAGTTTGCATGAAAAACCACAAAAGTTTTCTTTAAATTTTCCAAAAAAGACTTATCAAAATACTCGCCATCGTAATCGAAATTGCGAAATAAAATCTGCAGAAACGCGCATAGGCCGCAGAATATACTTCCATTTTTGCGTTGTTTAGAGGAAGTCTGACTGTTTAGCACATTCCTATGGCTTCTGCGCATATAGGGATATTTCCCCTAGTCTCCTCCTTTTCTCCTTTTACATCCTTAAGAATGAAGAAATTCAAGAACATTCTTCTTTTTTGCTACATCGGAGCATTTTTTCTTACTTTACATAAATACATGCACCGCACGTCCGTAAATATTGTTTATTTATCGAGAGAAACAATACTGAAACAAATACCAATGCTTCATTACATTGCGAATGAGTTCAAATATTCCAGCAAAAGTTTTTTGGTGTTTCGATGCAAAATAATTTACAATTATGTAAGTACTAAAAACAATGTTTTTACAGTACAACAAAATTTTAATTTCTCTTAATAGGCTGTGAAGTATAAAAAGTGACGTTTTCGGTCGCGCTTGAGATAAAGTGAAGAAATATAACGATCATAAGGAGTGAAGCGCCGAAAACTTTGAAAATTTACGTTAAAAACATGTAAGTTTTCATCATTTTTCATGCATTATTTTTGAGCTAATGGGGGCCACCCGCCCCTGCGTACGCCCACGCATAGAGATATTCATTTTATGACCAAAAATTATTTGTAATGGTAGAAAAGTGCTCGCTTTTATGACATTATAGAGAAGATGAAAGATTATTCAATAAAACTTTAACAAATTGACTGTTATGCATATTCATACTACTAACCCTATAACCTTTCTATATATTTATTACTGTAAGCGAAGACAATAAGACAGTCGAATGATAATTAAATTATTCAAATTAGTGCAAGCAGAGCCGTTTTTAATAAAGACGGGGAACAGCCTCTTCCTCCCTTGGCCGTAGAAATTCTCTCAAATGCAAGGGATGGTGACAAGCCATCTCTTTGTTAGAAAAACTTTAAATTTTCGGTGCTTCGCACTATATACGTCAAGCATTTTCAATAATTTCGTCTCAAGCGCGACCAAAAACGATATTTTCATAGCGTTTTAGGAGAAAAATAATTTTTTTTAAGGTTGACATTTTATGATCTTAATGGACAAAGAATCTTGAGTTTTTATAAGCTATATCAGCGAAGTTTCAGAGATTGTAAACCAATTTGTCATGGGCCCGCCCCACCCCTTGAGCAAATCCAGGATACGGGCCTGCCTGAGTGAGAGTAAGTTAATCTTCACTACAAGATTGAGCAGGTGCAAATAGATCATTTGCGACTAGCAAAATTTTTTCATTACAAACTGATAACTAAGGACGGGTTACGTATTTAGTACATGTATGAGATGGATACTGCTGAGACCTTAAATCCTGTCTTATTGCTATCTTCTCCCAAGTACGTAGCAAAATTCAGCGGGTAAAGGCAATGTAAGCGCAAAAATGCGTCCGCAGCGCTCACTGACATAAATAAGGTCGTCAAAATCAGGGGAACCATTGGCACAGCGCCAATATCATTACCGAGTATGCACTTGCTTAAGTCCTCCTGGCTACCTTGGTAAACGATATCTTGCAATATATTCTGAAAAAAATAGCAGGGATACAGACTAAATGAAAACGAGAAAATATGAAATGTTTTATGCATAAGTGAGCAGAGCGCAGCATGAAAACTTTTGCTAGAGAAAATATATCAAACAGTAACTTTATAATTTTCTATCTAGTAGTAAAACAGAGCACTAGGCAGCATAGCAGATGCGGTCATAAAAACAAAATAAATCAGTGTAATAGAGATAACAACTTTTATTGAAGTGTTCTATGCGATATTTGTCCTTCAACAAAATTATCTTAAATCATCGTTTTTGGCGCGTCTTTCCTGATATAACACTTTATATACAGCTTATCTTTAGTCAAAGTTTGAATTATATAAATGGCTAAAATATCAGAATTTCGCAGTGCTTCCACCTACTATTCAACGATTTTCCGTATTTTCTAGTCTACTAATTCCTTGGAAAAAGATATGAAGCCTTACATACTCTGATGCAACACATAGACAGCATAAGTGCCCAAGGTCAAACTTGAAGGGGTGAAGATCACTGTTTTTTTGTACCAGCCTCTTTGTACATGTACAAAGATCTCCGGAAGAGTCTTTGTACGAGTACGAGCGAAAATTTTTTTGTACATATAACGTATAGATATGCTATTAAATGTACACATTTTTACATACTGCTAGATTGTTAACCGTGACCCGCACGCTTCGCAAAAGGTGTAACTTTGTCCTAAATTCAGCTGGTTATATTAGTTCGGCCCGAAACGCCAAAATTAGAGCTGTGCCGGGGCCCCCTTTTTTGCCGGGGCCGGGCCTGGCCGGGGCCAATAATAGCGTGCTTTACCATGCTCATAGTACGACCCTGCCCTACCCCTTATATGTACCTATGCATATATTCTTGCTTGTAGATATGCACGTCAACCGTTAATATTTGTTGGGATTACAAGATATAACAGAACATGGGCATCGGGGGATCTGGACCCCCCAGAATTCACATTCTCCCCCAGAAAAAAAATCCGCTAGACCCCCCAGAAATTGATTTTCAGAATTTTTTCTGTGTTTCTGCGGTTTTTTGATGCTAATGGATAGCTCTCATTGAGAAACGCGAGAAAACGGTGTTTTTTCGCTCTACCATATATTACCAGGCACTTTTTGACTTTGAAAAATTTTGGACCCCCTAGAATGTTTGAGCTGCCCATGTATGGATTTAACTCCCCTGACTTGGATGCGTTTTTCAATGTGCTTTACTTTGCACTTTTTTTAGGCTTATTATTCTATTTAATCTGATAGACGTAGCTGTCTGCTACCAAGCAAGCTGGAAATGCTCGTCTATATGAATTGCAATTTAAAATACGTCAATTTTGATTATTAACTAGAAATTAGCACCAATCTGACATAGTGAAATAAAGATTTGAATTAGCAAGATCTGTGGTTTGCTTGAAATTGAGTTTGAAGGTAAATCTGCCCAAAACATTATCAATTTTCTACATTATAATCAACTCTAACATTGGCCCCGGCACAGCTCTAGATGTACACATTTTTACACAAAAAAACGAAAAAACGAAAAACGCCTGGTTATATTAGTTCGGCCCGAAACGCCAAAATTTCCATGAGTCTTAGGTTCAAATTACACATAAAATTCGACTCAGTAAGTTAAAATAAGTCGTGTTACACAATTATAAATAATAAAGCGATTGCAATGTGCTGAGTGAATCTCATAATAGACACCAATTTGCCTATGAATTTAATGCAACGCAAAGATAAAAGAGTCAATTTTATTCTTCAAACGGCAGAGAACAGTGCAAAGTTGTTTAATAGTTCTTTTTTCTGCATAAAATCTTTATAAAACAGTAGAAATATATGTAAAAGATGCTTAAATCTGTACAAAGTTGCTTAAAGATAGATTTTGGAGTGTTTGATGCCAGCGCTTGGAGCTAAATACAATGTTATTATGATATTCGGCGCGAAGCGCCTAAAATTTTTGAAATTTTGCTAAAAAATACTCAAAAAAGTGTTAAAATTACTATTACTTTGCCCCAAAAAGTCTTTGTACAATGGCTCCAAAAATCTTTGTACGAGCCTCAAAATCTTTGTCTCGTACAAAAAAAAACAGTGGTGATGATCAATAATTGCTAGATAGCTAAGTGCTTGTAAATAAAGTTCTATAGCCTTTTTGGGCTAAACAATTAGATAAATAGCCTTTTTGGGCTCGGAAAGCTAGCTATATAGCCTTTCTGGACTAACAAGCTTAGCTATATAATCTTTTTGGACTGAAAAATAGCTAATTCAACCCGTTTTGTAGTCGAGAAAATAACTATATATCCGTTTTAAACTCAAAAAAGACAACTATATACACTCTTTTTTAGCGCCCCGCTAATGAAAAATTTGGACCATTAGCGCAGAGCGCCAATGCAAAAAATTTGCATATTTTAAACATAAAATAAGTAAAAAATTAAAGTTGAAAGAAGCAAGAGGAGAGTAAAGTAAAAACAAGGTAAAGGAGGTTCAAAAATCTAAACTCGCTCAGTATACATAATATAAAACATACGATTTGTCATTGCGCTAATGAGGATTTCATGGCGCTAATGAGGATTTCATGGCGCTAGTGGCTTCAGAACATCGTTAGCGACTGCGCTCATGAGGGTGGCGCTAAGAACAAACACTGACTATATAGCATTTCTGAGCTCTTACGATATGCTTCTGAGTTCAAAGAAGGCTACATAGCTATTTATCCGAGTCCAACACAGATATATACATAGCTCATTTTCTGAGCCCAAAAAAGGCTATATAGCAATATTTTTCGGCCAAAATGGCTATATAGCTATCATTTTTTTAGAGATCAGGGAAGAGTAATACCCCTTCACCCCCATGCTCTTGTTTGATTGACAACTACTTTCCTGATAACATCGAATTCAAGAATACACGTCGTTGATCTTCATTGTGAATTGAAACAAATCTAGAGTAAAAGCATTTAAGTCAAATTGCAATGAGCAGGAAGAGTATGAAATAGGTATTGCCTAATTTTCCATTTTTCAGAAGCTATCTATACATTAATAAAGCATGTTTTTTGAATTGATCTTCATTATATTTGAAGTATTCACAAATCTAACATTTTTATCCATGTTGTAAGCTCCATGGCAAGAAGCGTATTCTAGAGGAACAGGAAGTGACAAAGCCAATATATCATACTCGCTGACGTCGAGCTTTGACCAATCAATTATATCCTGAGGTCTAAAAACAGTACAGCTATTCGTACCACAGATCCAAACGCCAGGAGGCGCAATACTTGAACTCGCAGGCCTGCTTTCGGTACCCGACACTCCGCCAAAAACAAGTTTCGTCATGGTCCGGTATATGTGGACAAAATTGTTGACAGGTATTTCATGACCAGAATCCGAAATAATATCAAACGGCAAGTCAATAAAGCCGAATCCACAAGGATCGACAACAGATTCCCGACCCTACAGGAAAACTAATATAATGTGTATGTAATCACTTTGTATCAGACATGCAACAGCTCAAATTTTTGAGAGGGACCCTCCGCTGAAGGCATTAAAATTAGGTACTGTCAAGCAGTTTGAGCCAAAAATAGTGTAGTTCCAATCGATTTCGACGTAAAAATAGCCAAAACGCAATATATTATAGTAAAAATCCTATATTTTACCCCTCCCTAACCCCAAAATCTCGATTTTACCCCTACCTGGCTATCCTTACCTAGTGCATCTTTGATGGGAGAAGACCGATTTGGAGGGGGTTCCCCTTAAAACTCCCCATTCACATGTAAGCTTCGAGGTGATAATAAGTCCTACGTAAATTTAGTTCATTTAGTCGATAATTATGGTATTTCAATCATTCAATCAATGAAAAGAGAATACAATAAAACCTGAGTGCATTTGTGTGTATATGGTATACATTTTATTGAGTGACAGTATAATTTTTTGTGTCACATATGTAAGCACACGCAACCGGTGATTTGGAAGTTACCTCTTCGGAATTGCTGTTTTCAGAAGTTGCACTTTTTTCGCTTCGAAGTTGCCGAAACTTTGAAGATTTTACGACAAAGACATTCCATTTTTCCATCTTACCGTGCATTATCTTGCCTTTCAAAATTTTTTTCCGGCCAAGGGGGTGGCCGCCCCAACCCCCTCAAATACGGCCCTGATCTCATACATAAATGTACTTACATAGATTATCTGAAATGCACAAAAACTTAAGGAGCTCATTTAAGCAAATACATAGCTACTTACAGACGATTATCGAGCACAAAGCATAAGGAAACATACTTTCATGATAGACTAATTGACTTGCGAGTAAGAAAAATAACTGACCGAGACAATAATAAGGATGTGTGATTCTTTAATGACTTCGGGTCTTAGAGTGGTATAACCTCGCAAAGCGCAGAGATGTTCTGTGAGTATAAGAAGAGCATTCAAAGTCGAACCGCCACTGCCTAAACACGAAGCCGAATCGTCAATGGCAATAACAGACGTCGAGTAATGGAATAAGCCAGACTTTTTCAACAAATCCAATTCTACAAGCAAAACGTGCTTTTAAATTAAAAAGAATTTACTATTTCGCTCTTTCAACGTATGAGGTTGCGTCTTCTCATCACAGCAATCATCATATATATAAGCACAGCATGGGAATTCTGGGCGGGGGGTTTGAAATTATAAAATGCCTTTTTTGGGGTCCAAAAATGATAGGTACGCGTCAAAAACATGGTTTTTCAGCGTTCCTGACAGTTCTCTATCTTTCTAAAGCAGACAAACAAAAAATTTCGGAAAAAATTCAAAACCTCGGAACAAATTGAACAAAATATAGTCAAAACATGAGTATAATGGCGCGAAGCGCCGAAAATTTGGCACTTTTGAGCAAATTGGTAGCTAAAAACGCTTAAAAAACATCTTTTGTAGGTACAAATTATTAGAAAATTTTTGGGAACTTTAAAAAATCACCAATTCTGAGGGGAGGGATGAAAAACTTTTTCCGGGGAGTGAAAATGAAAGTTTTTCAGGGGAATGAAAATCCCCAAAACCCCCAAGATCATGTATGGCAATTATTAAATAGAAACGAATTTGGCAGCAGAAGGTACACGAATGTCACATATTAATTAGCAGAACATGTGCGTTGTTTGCGCTCAGTATTGTTGAAACGAAAAGATTCTGCTGAATAAATAGCAAAATTTTCAGAAACTAAAGATCGGACGAATAACAACTTGTTCATCAACTGACGGTTTATACTGTATAGTGTAATATCTTATTAATTTCATAACATCAAGATTTTTATAAGTTATGTATTATCTACCCATATTATCTATTTACATGAAAGTTTATAAGGGGCATATTGACAAAAAGTTTTACGAGTCGCGATAGGCTATTTTCATAAAATTTGATAAGGTAGCCTTGGATTATTATAGAACCTATTCTGAAAGAAAAAGACGGCACATATGCATGCCGGGCAACGGGCATTATGGGAGTAGCCTACTAGGACTTTTTTATAGCAAACCTTTTCGTGAAACTTTTAGAGGAAAGATTCTTTGTTTTGTGCAATAAAGCAATGCACTACCAAGCATTTTCTACCTCATAAAAACAACTTATAATATGCTTTTAACGAACTTGTGGCAACCTTAATGTGGAAATTGACAAACCTACCTAAAAATTAGATGCCGCAATGGGACGAAGCTCTGGTCATTGCCCAGGCATCATATATGCACATAGGAGATAAGGGGGTATTTTTCCTGCTGAAGGGTCAGCCAGACAGGTACTGTCCGGCGATTTCGAGCTGACGGAACGTTTTCTGCATCCTTTTTGATGATAAAAGCAGTAATAATGTCAACATTTTCCCCAATACTTTTATGTATCTATTTTTTACTCAAAAAACGATCAAAATCAATCAAAATCTATATTTTTTAATATTAAAAGCGATATAATGCAGTCAAAATGGACTAAGAAAGCTTTTGTGTTTTTCGCATCTTATTATTCACTTATTAATATTGAAATATCAAGTGATGTAAGCATCACAATACCTCTTTGGTAAATGACGGCTGAATCAGCTTTGTTACACGTAAGTCCTATTGCCATCCACATAATAAATATTAAGACTAATTCAAATTCATATTCTAGCTGCACACTGGCTTAAAATCAAACTCGTAACAGGATAATGATTGCCTGACACAATATACCACAACTTCGCGAAATATAAAATATTAGAATTCTTCCATACATTGTATATATGAAAGTAAAGGGGCTTGTCGTATCCAATGGGTTATTAAGACGGGTAACAGCCAACTTAAATTTTTCAGAATTTTCAGCAAAAAAACTATATAAATTTTTGACATTTCCCAGCGTGAAGATACGGAAATTTTCGGCGCCTCGTGCCATTAATTCAATTAATATCACTAGGCCCATATCCAAGGGAGGTATAGGGAGCACGTGCCCCTAACCCCGGAATGAAATTTGAGAACGACTTTCTCCTTTAATCACCCCTGAGCCAAATTCCACAATACTAATTAGAATCTAATCAGTCCCAAGCGCGCGGTTCAAACACTCCATTTTCTGTCTTTATACAACCTAAAGCGTATTTGCATCTATATCTTCTATTCCTTATAAATTTTATGCAGAAATTGAGATTTATTCAAGAAGCAAGGATGACAACGATTTTTCGGCGATAATTACAGATTTGCTGGAGAACATTGATTGTTTTTATGGTGAACTCAGAACTGTGATTCGGCTGATTCTGTTAAAATTTTAACGTTACACGATTCAAAATTTAAGTGCTATTTTTACGAAATTTTCCGGGGCTCTGTCTTGGAACCTGCTAGGAAGCGCTTGAGCGCGCCATCTCAGACTCCCCGGCCCTAGAAGAGAGGACGTCCGTTGGATTCTCACCATATTTAAGGCATCTGGGTAGCAAAATATATAAAGAGTGCAGCTGTAGTGGTCGTAAAGCGCCATTTTTAATCCATCCTCTGGTCCGTCCATCTGAGGTTTTTGAAAAATTTTGGCCGCCTTTCCCTCAAACAACATCCTGGATACGGGCCTGAATATCACAATTGAACCTATTTCAATTTTTCTGTATAACATTTTCCTTAATTAAAATTTTCTGCACATCTTATCAATCATAAGAAAGCTGCAAACTTGAACTTAAGATAATAAAACCAAGGTTGACACCAGACATGCATAGCACATATATGCACATAGAGGGGTGAGGCGGGGTATTACTCCCTCCTGAAGGGTCAGCCGGACAGGTACTGTCCGGCGATTTTGAGCTGATGGAACGTTTTTTGCATAATTTTTGAGGTCAAAAGCAGTAAAAACGTCAAAATTTTGCCTCTAAAACGCATTTCTGCATTACGAAAATTGTCCGAAAATCCGTGCAGAAGATAAGAATTTTCAATCATAGGATTCAACAGCAAGCTGTCGATATAAGTGCTGCGATCGGCGCGGCGCCGTCTAAACATTTGCCGGCGCAATTTTGAAATTTTGGCTCTCTAACACGCATTTTCGCACTACAAAAATTGTCGAAGTCCGTTCAGGAGATAGGTTTTTCAATTAAAATGGAGGTCTAGAGCAAGTTAACGATAAAAGTGCTGCGATCGGCGCGGCGCGAACATCAATAAAAGACATTAAAAATGAATCAATCCGGGGCGGAGCGCCCGGAAAATTTTGGAATTTTACCCTTCTAGAACGCATTTTTGTATTACAAAAATTTTCTACAATGTGCACCAAGACCGAAGTTTTTTCCACATCTCGAAATTTTGGTTCACAGAAACCCCAAAATGTGGAAAAAACGGTGGTACCCGGCTGAACGGGTCCGTTTCCAGGTACCAGTTGCAACCACAGTGAAACCCCTCCAAGACACTGGCGTAACCAGTGGGAGGGGGAATCCCCCTTGTGAAAATTTTGGATTTTTCGACATGGAGCTATGTGGTTGCGTAATACTGTTTTATGACGATTTTTTGAAAATAAACCCAAAAATTCGGCGCTTCGCGCCAATTTCTTCTAGTTTCGGCTATTATATCTATCTTAACTTAGTGGCGACACAGAGCTACAAAGCGTTTGTCACCTTGAGAAGATTACCTATTTGCAAACATTCTAGTCAATAGAAATTAAAAAGTTTGCAGAAAATTCGTGTGCTTTGTACAGATTGCGTCTTTTGAAAACTGCTTAGCATGATAATTGAAACAAGACAAGTCTACAAAATCTCATGCGTTCTAAGAATTTTATCGTCATTCTGGCATGAAAATGTCAAAAAATTTCCGCGCTTCACGCAAGTTTATGTTATCTATTTATCAGCTATTTTTAGGACCAAGGTGCGGTTGATTTTATAAAAATTTTAACGTTAAATTCATTAATGATTACATTAAAGATATATGTGATAATGTTTTTTCTAGTTCACTTTATATGTTTGCTGATGATATTAAGATTTTTAATGTAAGTCATAACTATAGATTATTACAGTCTGATTTAGAGATTATTCTTGCCTGAGCAATTAAATGGGATTTATCTATTTCACGAACTAAGTGTCAAGTTCTTTATTTACGTAATAATAATCCTAAATCTATATATTTATAGACTAAGTGGGGAAATTATTCCTAGTGATAACCTGTTTGTCCGTGACTTATGAGTTTTCATTTACCAAAAATTTAAAGTTTAAGGAACATTATAATTCTGTGATCAAAAAAGCTTCTTCCAGATGCATACCAATGCACAAGTCATTTTTTCACGTGATAAAAGTAATCATGTTAAAGCTTATACCATTTATGTTAGGCCTTTATTAGAGTATTGCTGTACAGTTTGGAGCCCCTCCTATCTTAGGGATATAAATTGCTTGGAAGATTTCCAAATATGTAATCAGTTACAATAGTAGCTTTTCTTACGATGACCGTTTAATACAACTCAATTTGTGTAGACTTGAATTAAGACATTTACATATTTGCTTGCATATGATGCACCAAATGATAAGTAATAATATATCTTTAAAAAAGTGATCGTACGGGGACCCCGACCCCAAAAAACCCCGGCCTAAAACCCAACCCCGACCCCCAACCAGGGGCATGATTTTTCGAGTCGGGGTTGAACCTTTTTTCAAGGGTGAAATATAGCATTTTATTTGTTGGTACATAGAAGAATTGTATAAATAGCAAATAAATTCGGAACAAGGACCATTCATTCTCCAGCAAAATTAATATGTTAAACTCGACTCTCGCGATATTTCATAAAAAGTACGCCTGGTTGCCATGTTGTTAAGACGTACATACATGTTCGCATATTTTCCATTATGAAGTGCGCCGAAATTACTGCGGAATCACAGGCGTAGCCGGGGGGAATGGAGGCACATGCCCCCCGGAGTTTTTCAGAAATTATGCTGATTTTTCTGGCGCTATGTGTCCAGAACATTGAGTTTTAAAAGGCACAAACGTCAAAATTTTCCGGCGCTTCGCGCCGAGTCATTATTATTTATTGTTATATAGATCCAATGAATTTAAAAGCTTGAATCTGTTAAAATAATCCAGCACTTCGCAGCACTTTAGTGATTTAATGCACTATTAGTTCATTGAATGAAACTGCACATGCTTGTTGAACATAATAGTAAAAGTGCGAAAATGTTTGCATACCAAATTATCTATTCTCTGCTTTGTTTATCTTTCTTTACAAGGACACATAATTCTATTTTAAATGAAAGGAAAGGCCAAATTTTCTTGTGTTTTTGCGCATTTTCTGTTTTCAGAACTAGTTAATAAGAAGGCCACAAATGGGCCTGAAAATGGTAAGAACAAAATTCTCACTGATACATCTTTCAGTGACTTATTGGTTGAGACCCGTTGCTGCGCTACATACTTAGCAGAGGTCGAAAAACGCATTTCAGCTCAGAAGTTTTCTGCAGTGTAGGTGTTCATTAATTTTAAATTTTTTGGACTTAATTCAGGACCGAGGTTTTGCCAATTTGCGAAAATTTTAACTTTACTAATTAAAAATTGGAGTGCTTTTTTACAAAATTTTCGGGGGTTCTGCTCTGGACCTCGCTGGTGGTGGTTGAGCGCGCCACCCCAGACCCCCAGCCGTACAATCTCGTTCTACATGTTGAAAGAGATTTTTAGGAGGACAGAAAAGGTAAAAGGATTAGGAATTTTTAAAAATTTTTGGCGCTTAGCGCCGCAATTAGTTTATCTGTTCTGTATGATTTGAGCGGTATAAATTGAGTTTAAAGAGTAAAAACGTCAAAATTTTCCTGCGCTTAGCACCGCCGATTATTGTCTTAGGGCGGTAAAATATGACTGAATTTCTTGATGCTTTGCACCACTTATGATTTACGAACTGTTTGTCAATAAAAAGGCGTAAATTCTACATTAAAACGGTAAAAATTTCGAAAATTTTCGGCGCTTCGCGCCATTGGCTCCTCTACAATCAGTGCGCCATAGAAAACCGTTATGAAAAAACTGTGGAAGAATACGGAAAAGCAAGAGCGGTTAGTGATTAAAATTGAAAATAATGCCAAATTGCTAAAACCATGCTTGAACTTGGAATGAAAATAAAATGTTGAACATAACCAGCTTTATTAGTATGCTCTACAAACAAGTGAAGGTATCGTTTTTATCCTTTTCAAATTGGTTTGTAATCATGCAATGTTAATTGTTAATCTTCAACCCCGACCCCGACCCCGAAAACCGGGGTTTTTCATCCCCGACCCCGACCCCGATCGGGGGTGAAAATCTCACCCCGTACAATCAATGCTTTAAAATGGCAAAATTTGTATTCAGAATGGAAAAATGTCAAATTTTTAAGCGCTTCGCGCCGTTTTGAGACAATTTTAGTAATTTTTGGCGCAAGAAACCCAGAAATTAGCTAACATATACAATCAGAAGTCAAAAGACCCTGTTTTACCACACTGAAATTGCTACTGTACCATATTATAGTAACCAAAAATTTGTGTGTACAAAATGTACAGACTTTTGGGGACCATCTTTGTACATGCACAAACGGACCGTGTACAAAAAAACACTGGTACAAAATGTACAAAGACTTTTGGGTACCATATTTGCTCATGTATATACAAAGGTACATTGTGCAAAAAACACTGACACATACTGATGGTATGCGAAAATGTGTATGTTTAAAAATATATTTATATAATATAGCTACAAAAATTTGTTAGCTCATACAAAGACCTTTTCAGAGATCTTTGTACAAGCACAAGAAGCTCGCACAACAAAATAGAGTCGGCTAATAATAGTCCACCACTTAATTTTCTGGTCCTCCTATTTGGGATTTCACCCCTCCCTCAACTCTACACCTTAGGAAACTATTTGAGACATATTCAGTTTATCGGATCAAACGCAATTCTGCAGCGTACTTTACATTCGCCTATAATTAACCTCCGTCCTAATAAGTATTCCACAAGAAACGCGTTTTAAAGCACGTGGTTCCCATTCAATTAAATGTAAAAGTGTTTTTTGTAAAAATAGTTTGTTAAAAACGTACAATTTCCAACTAGAAATAGAACGTATTTGTCAACTCTAAATCTTTTAGCCATAGCTGTGAATGAATGAGTTAAAAGTAGCATTTAGTTTAAATAAGTTAAGTGGAGGAATCGAAAACATGCAGATTTTCCTGAACATTTATTCAGTAAAAGCTCATTAATGCGCAGTAGCAAAGTTATAACAAGGACTAAGTTATAGGTATATATATGGTCTAATCAGTACAGTTCTCAAAATTGACACCTGCTCATTGATAAATAAGTGCAAATATCACAGCCTGTACAAAATACGAATCACACTAAATTTTTCCCTGGCCCCGGCCGGGGATGCTGAAAAATAGCCGGGGATTGCCGGGGCCGGGCCCAGGTCGATCAGTAGTACTAGATACGTAAATAACATGAAACTGTTCATCAAACAATCACGTTTAGATTGTAGAAAACATGACTTTGCGAACAGGGTGGCTAAAATTTGGAACATTCTCCCGCAAAATACAGTTGACTGTAATAACCCAATAGCTTTCAGAAATATGACTTCGGAAATTGATTTTAGTTTTTATCTTAAGGGGCGTACGTAAGAGCATTGTGCCTTACGCTCCTGGTAGCATTGCATTATCTGTTGCTTTATGCACATACTTCGTTTTATGCAGATTGTGTATTATGTTCACATTGACAATGCATTTTTACCTACTTTTTATGTGTCTTTTTTAAATACTTTTACCGAATAAATTTTCTTCTTCTTTCTTTGTAGTATTAAATTCCGGACAAAAGTGGACAAATGATGTATACAATTGATGAATAAGAAAGCGGCTAAGATTTATTCGAATTCACTACTGTTGTTAAATATCTACCACATTAAAAGCATTTTGTAAATCAAAGACAAGACAGGACAAGAAAGTGTTTAATGTCAGAAAAATACACAAAATTTGATAAAACGCAAATACATGATAAAATAGTGACTGAACAAAAGGACATACAAAGATCACGGAAGTGACACAACTAGGTATGCCCCAACAATAAATTTGTAAAATCAATGTTTAGGAGCTCTTTTTTGAACAAACGAATTTTGGGAGAAGAGACTATTTGATCAGGTAGGGAGTTCCAGATTTTTCGGTATCTTTGCAAAAAATCGTTGAGGTGAGCATTGGAACGGACAACTGGTAACGTAACTTTACGACTGTTAACTGATCGGGTAGTGCCTTGACTAAAAATGAAGAATTCATTAGCATCAATACAAGATAAACCATTAATAATTTGATACATGAGACATAGACATATGTGAAGACGACGAAGTTCTAAAGAAGGCAGGTTTAGAAGCTTTAGGCGTTCAAGATAGGATAAATTGCTATTAAAACCAAAAAGACGTTTAGTAAATTTACGCTGAACATTGTCAAGACGATTTATATCATTTGCATAATATGGATTCCATACAGAAACAGCATACTCAAGCATAGGTCTTACATAAGTAGTATAGGCCCTAACTAAAATATCTTTATAACGAGAAAGAAAAGCTTTGTGTATTTGAAAACAACGAGAAACAGCTTTTTTAATTATGCAATTTAAATGTTCCTTACAATTGAGATTGTGGAAAATATGTATAAACACCCAAATCACGAACGAAACTAATATCATTTGGAATATTTATATTATTCAAAGAATAAAGCTTTTTTGGATTATTTTTACCAAGATGTAAAACTGCACATTTTTCCGAAGCAATAGGAAGTTGCCAATTTATAGACCAAATATAAATATTGTCTAAATCTTTTTGTATTAAATGATTATCAGAAGATGGACCAAAGATTTTGACATCATCGGCAAAGAGGTAAATTTTACTATATTTAATCAAGTTACATAGGTCATTAACATAAATTAAAAATAAAGTAGGACTAATACAACTACCTTGGGGGACACCACTGCCAACAGGAATGAAGTCAGAAAAAACTCCGTTAATACAAACACGTTGAAATCGACCATGTAAAAAGGATTTGAGCCAATTAAAAAGTAGACCTTTTATTCCATATTTAGAGAGCTTATATAAAAGCTTAGAAAAGGGAATTTTATCAAAAGCTTTAGAAAAGCCGATGTAAGCAACATTGACAGGAGTTCTATCACTCAAAGATACCGTCCAACTGTGTTTACATTTAAGTAGTTGTAATTCACAAGGCTTTGATTTTAGAAAACCAAACTGAGAAGGAGATAAGAGTCTGTTTGAATGAATAATTTATTATTGAAACGCGACAATTACGAAAGATGTAAAAGAGTAATAAAACGTTCGGTCAATAGAATAAAAGCGTACAGCAAAAGGCGATGAGCGAGTCATGAAAATGACGATTTAAGCCCGCCCTATAATAAATTTGGATAAGTCGACATCAATTAATCTAGATTTGAATATATTCAAGTTGAGGAAGAATTTTTGAATTTATCAAATTTTCCATGATTTTACTTGATGAGCAGCAAATAGAAATCGGCCTGTAATTTCTCACTAAAGCTGCGTCACCTTTTTTAAAGACTGGGGTTACATTTGCCAATTTCCATAAATTGGGGATAGTGCTAGTCAAAAATGAAACATTAAAGATACTAGCTAAATGCTCAGCAAGATAATTTGAAAGCTTTTTCAAGAAAAAATGACAGAGTCCATCGGGACCAATAGAAAAAGAACCTTTTATTTGGTTTAAAACCAATTGCACGTTCCAAGCGTCAAAATGAATGGTTTGCAATGCAAAACCAGCCATCTAATCTAAAAAAGGAAGATGATTATTATCGACAGAAAAAACAGAAGAAAAGTAGTTATTAAACAAATTTACCTCTTCTAAAGGATCAGAAACGATTTTGTGGTCATGAAAAAGAGGTGGAAAAGAGCGATGATTATTCAACCGATTATTGACAAATCAAACAAGGCTTCATCAAAAAGTAATACCTAATGATTCATCAAGACACACGATATCATCCTCACAAATGCTGCGACCGATCTATGAACTTATATGATCGGAGCAATTTCCAGTCAGAGGCTCATCGTATCGATAATGAACCAATTTCATAAATCTCTTGTCTTGAAAAAATTTGATCAAAAGTGAAAAATACAAAAAACCAGCAAAATCCAATTGAGAACTGAAAACCATGTAACCTAAAAACTAGCCTTAAAAAGCCGTGCGATTTGATGTGCATAGCTTGCAGTAATCATTAGTTTGTTGAACTTTTTCAAAAAAATTCAATTTTTAACTATATTTTCTTCCATTTTATCAAACTTACAAACAAGAACATGCAGCATGGCAATAACCTGATCAGACAAAATTTTAAGACCGGACAAAAGCGGGCCACATGCTCAAAAACCGGACAAAGCCGGACTACAAACCTAAAAACCGGACGACAAATTGGCAACAGTGCACCGCACCAGTGTTGCCAGGTCCCAAAATTCAGATTCTCCTGCACAGAGGTAAAATTGGGGAAAAATTCTCCTGAAAATATTTTGATTCTCCTGAAAATTCTCCTGACTCATATTTTGCAGGAAAGGTTGTACAGCAGATCTACAATGTATGTACACATGCATATCAAGCATGCTCAGGCCAATTTACCTTGGTTCACCCAACTATCTTATTCTGATCTCTTGCCTGTTAATCCTAAGGACACTCAAGGCTTGATAATGAACATTAATTCTCTCACAAAAAGCTCATGGAGCATATCTGCATTATACAGGCAGATGCAAAAATAATGGAAGACTAATGCTGCACTACAAAGTATAACATTTTATTCAACATCAACAGCTGACAAACATTCAATAACAGATTCCTGATCTTCATCAGGAGCTACATTTTTGGTCATGTAAATAGAATCCGTAAAGCACAACAACATCTGTTTTGATGGCTTAAAGCTAGAAAGAGATATATTCCAAAAGATAAAGGCATAACGAACAGTGATCAGAGCATCAACTGAATGGCACAATAAGCGATTTCTTAACTTATTTTTAACGATATATATGATTGAAAATACGCGCTCAGCTGAAGCATTCGATATAAGTAAGCAAAGCAGAGGTCACATTGTTTACAATACACATTATTCGAAAAAACAATTTCTGTGCTTAAAACAGTGACCGCCAATTTTCAGTTGCACTTACATCATCAAAAATTTCTGAAAAGAGCCCTGTTTGCAATGTCTTTTGAAAAAATGAATAATACTTTATTACTAATTGTATGTACTTCAGTAGCAAGCAAATCCTTACGTTTTGAAATATATCAAAAAAAATGTTTATAGGCGCTATGCAAACGTCTATGAAACTGATAAAAACAATTAGACGGTGTGTAAAGCTATGTATTTCTGCACTTCGTGATATTAAGTGAATAAATAAATGAATGAATGATTTACTACGGAAGCACAAAACTTATTTGGATATAGTTATAACTTAACACTTAGGTCTTAACCACTGTTTTTTTCCCAGCAATTTGGTTGACATTATAGACCAAACCCAAAATTTTTTTCCACTTTTTCCGACTTTTTTCCACGTTTTTTGGGAGGTCTAAAAACGTCAAAAATAGAGCGCCTGTGTTGAAAAATCAGTGTTTCTTAAGTAGAAAATTTTATGTACACATGCAATAGCGGTGTTTGATGCACTTTTTGTATAAAAATTTCGCGCTCTACAAGAAATATCAGGATCAGTATACGTTATTTATGTTGAAACTTGAATTCCCTTCCTTCAGTAAAGCATTTTAGCCAATTCTGAAGTCGTTTTTGACAATTAAAACTATAATTTATCAAATGGCGCGAAGCGCCAGAAAATTTTGAAATTTTAGCTCTCTAAGTCATTTTTGCATTTGAAAAACTGTGCAGAAGGTAAGGATTTTCAATCGTAGTGGAGTTATAGGACCAGATTATCGATAAAAATGCTGCAATTGGCGCCGCGCGGCTCAAACATCAATAACAAGTAAGAATTGAATCAATTCGGCGCGGCGCCGAAAAATTTTTGTAGTTTCACCTCTCTAAAACGCATTTTTGCATTACAAAAACTAACCGAATCCGTGCAGAAGATAGGATTTTCAATCGTAGTAAAGTTCTAGATCAAATTGTCGATAAAAATGCTGCTATTGACGCGGCGCGGCTCAAATATCAATAACAAAAAAGAATTAAATCAATTCGGCGCGAAGCGCCGAAAAATTTTTGTAGTTCCACTTCTCTAAAACGCATTTTTGCATTACAAAAACTAATTTAATCCGTGCAGATGAAGATTTTCAATCGTAGTGAATTTGTAGACCAGATTGACGATAAAAATGCTGCAATTGGCGTGGCGCGACTTAAAGATTATCAATAAGTAAGAATTAAATCAATTCGGCGCGAAGCGCCGAAAAATTTTTGAAGTTTTAACTCTCTAAAACGCATTTTTAACATTACAAAAATTTTCCACAAATGCCAACCAAGCCCAAAAATTTTTTCCATTTCCTAAAATTTTGGTTGACAAATAGACCAAAAAGTGGAAAAAACGGTGGTCTTAACTATGAACGAATATGATATTCATTATAACTTGATGTTTAAGTTTTGAAAATTCTCAACAACAACAACAACAACAAAGATTTATTGCAAAACGTACAAGACATGGTAAAAATAAAGACACAGCGTACGATACAAAGATATGATAAAACGATATATGACTAAAACGTCAGCAACGGGACACGCAGTCACGAACGTGAAAACTTACACGTGCCCTTTCAGATGAACAGAAAAATCAAAAGCATTTAGTTTGCGTTTAAAAATTTCTAAGCTAGGTGAATTTACAACATACTTGAGAATATCTGAACGAGCTACTGGAACAGTCAGTTTAAGGTTATTGACAGAGCGAGTATAGTTGCGATTAAATGCGAAAAACTCGTCACAGAGAATGTGTGATTTTCCATTAATAATCTGATAATAAAAGGATAAAGCAAAACGAATACGGCGTATTTCGAGACGTTCTAACGACAGACTTTTTAAACGATCATTATATGACAAACCACTGTTAAAACCAAAAATACAACGGGTAAACTTGCGCTGAAAAACTTCTCCTGAATTCTCCTAGATTTTCAGGATTCCACTGAATTCTCCTGACATTTTAAAATTCTCCTGCATTCTCCTGCATGTGTACAACTTCTCCTGAAATTTCTCCTGAAAAGCCCATTCTCCTGCTCCTGCTCCTGAAAATTTTAGATTCTCCTGAATTCAGGAGCTCCTGCACCTGGCAACCCTGCACCGCACATCCAGCTTTTATATGTGTACACAAAAGGAACCTACAGTATACACGTCATCGCTGTAATTGAGCGTATAATAGTACCTTCTGCTTTACTTTTATTTGTTTTAGAAAGTTTCGATTTCATTCGTGACTTCACTGGATTAAATGCATTCATCATCATCTATAGTTTACTTTTTTAGGCTAGTACATTGAATTCGCTCGGCAAATTTATTTGCTCATTGATGCAGCACTAGATTTCTTCATCGGTCGACCGGCAACCTGTGTATATAAACTATTCGCTTCTTTTCGATCGGATTCATGCACTAGATTTAAAAAAAACAGGCTATATCTGTTTCAAACTAACTTTTGTTATTATACGAGTGTTTGATATTCCCTATACAAATGTTTAGATGTTATCAAAAACATTTATTACTGTAACATCCGGCTTTTGTCTATACAGACGCTAGTTTAAGTGCTGGGAAACTATTGCAGATGACAACATTATCAAATTTTGACAGCCAACAACAAAAGGCAAGCAAATATGCAGAACCACATATACAACATGGCATTTGTCTAGCGCTACATACTGTATTTCCAATAGTTTGTTTGAATGAATGAATGAATGAATGAATGAATGAATGAATGAATGAATGAATGAATGAATGAATGAATGAAATAATTTATTACTGAAACGTTAAAAGTTAAAAGCATCAAGATAGGTGATGATGATGATGGATGCGTTTAATCCAGTTTAAAAGTCATGAGTGAAATCGCCGCCTTCCAAAATTATTGAAAACTATTATGACAGGTACTATTGTACGCTCAATTATAACAAATAACACGTATACTGTAGATGACATGTCCTACCTATACACAGGGTTGCCAGGTGCAGGAGAATTCTCCTGAATTCAGGAGAATCTAAAATTTTCAGGAGCAGGAGCAGGAGAATGGGCTTTTCAGGAGAAATTTCAGGAGAAATTTTAAACCTGCAGGAGAATGCAGGAGAATTCAGGAGAATCCTGAAAATCTAGGAGAATTTTCAAAACTTAAACAGCAAAGTATAATGATTATCATACATTAAGCTTCTTACTTCTTACTTCTTATATTAGTGATATCAACAGGCTGGAGGCTCTTCAGCGTAAATTTACTAAATACATAGTTGGATATCATAGCCCTCTTACGACGAACGCCTTAACCAACTTAACGGCATTGGTGTAGCTGGTTCACATATGTATTAAGATAGCCACGTTATAAGTACGTATACAGCAAGTACTATCCGGTGAAAGCTGCCACCTAACTGGTTTGATTTGAGTCAAGTCGAAAACAAATAAGGCAGTCATCAGATTTTTCCAGTAGATTCATGTGACTGACCAAAATGTTGGTGCCTGCGTTTAAAATACCTAAGCCTAAGCAATGGGATGCAACACGCGTCGCTCGCTTCGCTCGCTCCGCTCGTCGCATCCCATTACTCAGGCTTATTTTAAACGCTGGCACCAACATTTTGGTCAGTTTACTGTTTACCAATATCATATTCTAAATGCACAGCCCTATATTTGGGCAAAAATAATCCTAAATTGTCATATACACTCAATACACAAGTTATTACGAACGATTCTGTCTATGTTCGCGATTTAGGAGTGCTAATTTCGCACAACCTTAAATTTAAGGAACATTACAACAGTATTATCAAGAAAGCTTTCTTGAGATCTATCCTAATTAGAAAATCCTTCTTTTCGCGTGATAAAAATAATCTCATAAAGGCCTTCATTGTTTACGTCAGACCGATCCTTGAATATTCCTGTGCTTTATGGAACCCCTCTTATATTAGTGATATCAACAGGTTGGAGACTCTTCAGCGTAAATTTACTAAATACATAGTTGGATATCATAGCCCCTTTTCTTACGACGAACGCCTTAACCAACTTAACTTGTGTCGATTAGAATTACGTCGCCTTCATATTTGCTTATGTATGATGTATCAAATTATTAGTCAAAAATCTTGTCTTTGCATGACAGATTTTTTTGTGCTTAATCAAAATACTACTCGCTGCACAAATCGTTTCAAGCTAGTTGTTCCTCTTGTCCGTTCTAATTTACAAAAATTTGACTTTTTCTATAAGTATATCTCAATTTTGGAATCACCTACCTGATTTTGTAGTCTCTTCCCCTAACTTGAGTATATTCAAATCTAGATTAATTGATGTCGACTTATCTAAATTTATTATAGGGCGGGCTTAAATCGTCATTTTCATGACTCGCTCGTCGCCTTTTGCTGTACGCTTTTATTCTTTTGACCGTACGTTTTATTACTCTTTTACATCTTTCGTAATTGTCGCGTTTCAGTAATAAATTATTTCATTCATTCATTCATTCAGTCCATGATACTAAGCCTAAGCCTAATCAGCTGGTAAACCAGCAAAACATCACGAATAGCTTGCAATCTTTATCGAAATTAACCAGCGTTAGTCGATTGGTTATGGTTCTGGACCTTAGAGCAAGGGGTCCACGTTTCGAATCCGACTGCCAGCAACTTTCTCTCGTTTCCTCAGATGCTATCGACCGCACACATACGCCCTTATAATATGACTATGTTAATACATATGTGAACCAGCTACACGAATGCCAACTTAACTTGTGTCGATTAGAATTACGTCGCCTTCATATTTGCTTATGTATGATGTATCAAATTATTAGTCAAAAATCTTGTCTTTCCATGACAGATTTTTTGTGCTTAATCAAAATACTACTCGCTGCACAAATCGTTTCAAGCTAGTTGTTCCTCTTGTCCGTTCTAATTTACAAAAATTTGACTTTTTCTATAAGTATATCTCTGTTTTGAATCACCTACCTGATTTTGTAGTCTCTTCCCCTAACTTAAATATATTCAAATCTAGATTAATTGATGTCAACTTATCCAAATTTATTATAGGGTGGGCTTAAATCGTCATTTTCATGACTCACTCATCGCCTTTTGCTGTACGCTTTTATTCTATTGACCGTACGTTTTATTACTCTTTTACATCTTTCGTAATTGTCGCGTTTCAGTAATAAATTATTTCATTCATTCATTCATTCATACTGTAGTTAGTTAGTTGTATATAATTTTATACTTAGAGATCTTTCACATTAAGAATTTATTTCGTTCATAGTTAAGACCTAAATGTTAAGTTATAACTATATCCAAATAAGTTTCGTGCTTCCGTAGTAAATAATTCATTCATTCATTTATTTATTCACTTAATATCACGAAGTGCAGAAATACATAGCTTTACACACCGTCTAATTGTTTTTATCAGTTTCATAGACGTTTGCAAACACCGTTTTTTCCTTTTTTTGGTCTATTTGTCAATCAAAATTTTGGGAAATGGAAAAAATTTTTGGGCTTGGTTAGCATTTGTGGAAACTTTTTGTAATGCTAAAAATGCGTTTTAGAGAGTTAAAACTTCGAAAATTTTTCGGCGCTTCGCGCCGAATTGATTAAATTCTTACTTATTATTAATCCTTAAGCCGCGCCGCGCCAATCGCAGCATTTTTATCGACAATCTGATCTAGAACTTCACTACGATTGAAAATCCTTATCTTATGCACGGATTCAGTTAGTTTTGTAATGCAAAAATGCGTTTTAGAGAAGTGAAACTACAAAAATTTTTCGCGCCAAATTGATTTAATTCTTTTTTGTTATTAGTATTTGAGCCGCGCCAGCATCCACTGCAGCATTTTTATCGGCAATTTGATCTAGAACTTTACTACGATTGAAAATCCTTATTTTCTGCACGGATTCAGTTAGTTTTTGTAATGCAAAAATGCGTTTTAGAGAAGTGAAATTACAAAAATTTTTCGCGCCGAATTGATTTAATTTTTTTGTTATTAATATTTGAGCCACGCCGCGTCAACTGCAGCATTTTTATCGAAAATTTGATCTAGAACTTTACTACGATTGAAAATCCTTATCTTCTGCACGGATTCGGTTAGTTTTTGTAATGCAAAAATGCGTTTCAGAGAGGTGAAACTACAAAAAATTTTCGGCGCTTCGCGCCGAATTGATTTAATTCTTACTTGTTATTGATGTTTAAGCCAGCGTGGCGCCAATTGCAGCATTTTTTATCGATAATCTGGTCTTAGAACTCCACTACGATTGAAAATCCTTACCTTGTGCACAGTTTTTGAAATGCAAAAATGATTTAGAGAGCTAAAATTTCAAAATTTTCTAGTGCTTCGCGCCATTTGATAAATTATAGTTTTAATTGTCAAAAACGACTTCAGAATTGGCTAAAATGCTTTACTGAAGGAAGGAAATTCAAGTTTCAACATAAATAACGTTACTGATCGTGATATTCTTGTAGAGTGCAAAATTTTTATACAAAAAGTGCATCAAACACCGCTATTGCATGTGTACATAAAATTTTCCACTTAAAAACACTGATTTTTCGACACAGGCGCTCTATTTTGAACGTTTTTAGACCTCCCAAAAAATGTTGAAAAAAGTCGGAAAAAGTGGAAAAAAATTTTGGGTTCGGTCTATAATGTCAACCAAATCGCTGGGAAAAAACGGTGTTTGCAAAGCGCCTATAAACATTTTTTTGATATATTTCAAAACGTAAGGATTTGCTTGCTACTGAAGTACATACAATCAGTAATAAAGTATTATTTATTTTTTCAAAAGACATTGCAAACAGGGCTCTTTTCAGAAATTTTTGATGATGTAAGTGCAACTGAAAATTAGCGGTCACTGTTTTAAGCACAGAAACTGTTTTTTCGAATAATGTGTATTGTAAACAATGCGACCTCTTTAGCTTAGGCTCTGAGCAGTATATCCTGATGAAGATCAGGAATCTGTTATTGAATGTTTGTCAGCTGTTGATGTTGAATAAATTGTTATACTTTGTGGTGCAGCATTAGTCTTCCATTATTTTTGCATCTGCCTGTATAATGCAGATATGCTCCATGAGCTTTTTGTGAGAGAATTAATGTTCATTATTTAGCCTTGAGTGTCCTTAGGATTAACAGGCAAGAGATCAGAATAAAATACTTGGGTGAACCAAGGTAAATTGGCCTGAGCATGCTTGATATGCATGTGCACATACAATTGTAGATCTGCTGTACAACCCTTCCTGCAAAATATGAGCCAGGAGAATTTTCAGGAGAATCAAAATATTTTCAGGAGAATTGCAGGAGAATTTTTCCGCAATTTTACCTCTGTGCAGGAGAATCTGAATTTTGGGACCTGGCAACACTGCCTATACAGTGTTGCCAGCCATTTGTCAACCGAGATGTTTCACTGAACGTGAGATTTTGTTTCATGGCTATTTTCGGCCAAAAAACCCATGTTTTTCTTCCAGAAATCGAGGACTCGATCATAGGTGGGCAGCACCTAAATTATGGGGTGTGCAAGATTTTTTATGGTTTTTTACAACTGTCGTTAAAGGGAACGACGAAACCGTTGAAGTGGTTCAGAAGATTTATAATTTTTGCTATTCTCCGTATAATTTAGCAGTCAACGACGAAAATGCTGATGTTCGGCGGCATGCAATTGATCATCTTCGCATTACTAATTGGATCAATGCGAGTTGACGTCATACTACCGGACGAAGTGTACTCAAAATTTTGCCGTTTATACAGCGTCCATTGCGGAAGATGTTCGACGCGAAACGACTTTAGCCCCAACAAATTTTTTCGCGTATGGTTGCAAAAATTATGGTCTCTTTGAACTTTCGTTTATTATTGCTTAGTGGCGACGTCAAAACGAACCCTGGTCCTAAACGTCAGACAAAAGATTTGACTACTTCGCAGTCGAAAGACATTGACAAGAGTCAACCCAATACGGCACCCTGCGTTTGTTGTCGTTCGAACGTCGGCGACTTGGCTTTTCAGTGCGGTTATTGTGGTTCGTGGGAGCACGCCGCGTGTGCTTCCATCTCGGACAACTTTAATAACGAATTCGCCGCCTTGTCGTCTGATGCCTCTAAACTATTCATTTATTCTTGCACGCAATGCTACGTTCACAGCGTTCCTACACTCGCTTTAAACTCCTATCGATTGCTGCAGAAGCCGAACTTTGCCCCTTTGCCCGCTGAGCCTTTGGATTTTGCTCATTCGTCACACATTTCTGCAGCCGCCCCTCATCGCCCTACGTTCGCAGGTGGACCTCCTTTTCGCGGCGGGCCTGTTTGTGGCCCATCGGTGTTGGACTCGGTTCGTATAGCCGTTTACCTTCAAGAACGTTCTACCAGGGCTGTTGGTTTTAACATCAATGAACTAAAAACCGGCATCGCTTCTGATCAAAAAAAGTTTGATCTAGCCGAAGTTCGTCGCTTGGCGGATGACCATGATTTCGATCTCGACGACATTACCGATTGCTATCGTTTGGGACGGGGCGATATACCTAATCGAAAATACGAACGCTTGCTCAAAATACAATTTTCCTCAGCACACGCCCGCAACTTGTGGTTGCGAGCTTTCCAGTCGCCTAAACCTGCGGCGGGCGACAGACGGGATCCTACGCGAATCTGGTATCGACGCGATTTGTTCAATCAGGAGCGTAGGACGCTTACTAGGAGCGTCAGTTGCGTCGAACGTCCGGCGCTGATGCTAACGAGCGTCGATCATCGTGGAGGAAAAATTCGTGCATAATTTGAGGATGCGGGCCCCCTGGTGGACGGCAGTTAGTTTTGCGTCGTTGTTTATTTAATGCACGTAGTATACTAAATAAACTAAATGAGTTTGATGCATTTTTAACAGCAAAACGATTTCGATATCGTGTGTGTGTGTGTGTGTGTGTTGTGTGTTTGTGTGTGTGTGTGTGTGTGTGTGTGTGTGTGTGTGTGTGTGTGTGTGTGTGTGTGTGTGTGTGTGTGTGTGTGAATCCTGGTTAACTCCTAGTGTATCTAACGGCTTACTTTGCTATTTAAACCGTTTTAATGTGTATTGTTCCGATAGGATCAATCGAAAAGGTGGAGGTGTTTTTATTCTTTCAAAAAGTACTTTAAAATCCTACTTGTCCAAAGTACCGGAAAATCTTTTCAGTGAAGAAATAGCTATTGTTGATTTCATTGGCGTAAGCTCCAATATTCGTGTGCTACTTTTTTACAGGGCGCCGGATTATGATTTCTCCCATATGAGAATGCTTTGCCGTGTTATAGAATGGGCCTCTCAGATACAGTATCCTTTTGTCTTATTAGGTGATTTAAATTTTCCTAATGTAGACTGGTCTAGTTTTATTTTACCTTCGAATCCTATTAACCGATCTTTTTGCGAGTGCATGCTTTCTCTGTCTTTTAGTCAAAAGTTTCTGAACCAACACACGGTATGCATATTTTAGATGTTATTTTTGATGCCCATTCTGTCGAAAACGTTGAAGTCAACCTACCTTTTTCTATTAGTGATCACTCGGTTGTTACTTTTTCTCTTAAATGTTCTATCTTGGAAGAAAAAGTTAAGCTAAACTTAATTTTCGCAGAGCGAATTGTGATCAGATTGAATTATTTTTGTCCGCAATTTTGTGGCCTGACATTTTCCGGATTGCGTTACTTGTGATGATTTTTACAACAAATTTTTGTCTGTTATGTCACGCCCAAATTTCGCCTCACTAAATTATTCGCTCCTTATAGCTTAATTTCACTTATTTATCTTCAATTCTTCTAATTGAAGTTTGCACAATTTGTCGTAAGCCAGGGTCGGGGTTGATTCTCCTTTGTATTGAAGAAAAACAACAACAATTTGACGAATTTGTGATTGTATTGGAAATCAAAATTTATACAATTTCTGAATACGTTGGTGTGAAACGCGCTCCAAAATAATAGCGAATTTAAGGCGTAACTTATAGGTACGAATTGCGCTAGCTATGATAGCTAAAGCGTCATAGATTATGAACTTTCTACATATGCAATAAGGCTGACACCGGGACTTCAGGCAGGGACAAGGCAATGATCAGACGCTAAGACAAAGGTAGGAAGAGCCAAAGCTTTGAGTCGCGCCGCTTTTATAGTAAAATCGGCGGGCGCACATGGTGTTGTTTTGATGACTCATTTTTGGATATATTCTGCTCACCTGTTCTCACGTTTGCATCTGTCTGCATATGTATATGCGCGTTTTTCGTCAACTTACATCTTTTGCTTTTGACCTCAAGTAACCTTTTCCATAAGTTACTCACATGACCCAAAAGTTAGTAAACAGTGTCAGTTGTTTGGGTATATTTTGCGCGTCTCGTGTTTTCTGATATTCTGAGTGTGGGAAGCTTAATTAATCTTAAGTTTCCATTCTTGTCTGACGTCTGCCTGTTCTGTCTGGTCCTTGAAACCGGTTTTGACTGGTTTTGACCATGCTATTGCATAGAACCGCTTTGTTAGCCTTCAATTTTGCCTTTCCGCATATTTACATAACCATGAACGTTAACAGTATAATTACAATTCTTGGAAAAAATATAAGACATTATGATAAGCGTTTTCGAAAACTTAGCGATTTATATTACAACATTGGATTTTGCGAATATTATAATATGAGTAAAAATAAACAGAATTTTTGAAATATTATTAAAAGATCATATTATATTAAGAAACAATGCTTACGTATTCTATTTGTACATATTAGATGCATAAAATCGCGTCGATCGTGACATACTCCCCTTAGCTCCAGGCGTCCTCGACTGGACCTTGATTTCGATAGTTTTGTAGAAGGTATTTGTGTGTTGATGGTCTGTCTGGTGGAAGCTTAATTCGCCGTTTTTGAACTAAAGGTCGTGATCTTTCATCGTTTGATTCTTCTCCATTTGGTTATTTTTCTTGTGTTGTGTATCTTCCGTCTCTGGCAAAGGGTTTTGCATGAAACTGTTTTGTCTGATGAGGATGCCTATGTGTGGGCATGCTTTCTTGATATTTCACCATCAGTTTGATTAAGTCTTGCTTTTCGATATCATCTAATAATGAAGATATATTAGCATTTTTATCTATCCAGGCAATAATATTATTCATTTTGCATTTGCCTTTGGCTACTTGTCTTATTGACCCTTTATATCTCTTTAATGGTAAAATGCCCAAATTTTCGTCTTTATGATTAAATTGGGTTTGTACTTCTTGATTACCCTCCCGGAGAACCTGACTCTCAATAAATAACGCCCTTTTTATAGCTTCTTCTAAAGTTCCAAATTCTTGATACTTTAGCCCCTCATAAACTTTAGGAAGAATTCCCCGTACAAAAATCGGTTTTGTGATAGAATCTCGATTTTCAGATGTCAATTGGGGATAAGCGGATTTGGCCAGTTTTCGTAGCCTTTCTGCAAATTCCAGGGCGGTCTCATTCCTCCTTTGCCTAGCGTCATATACCATGCCTTGATAGATGTTACTGTCCCTACCGTCCGCGAGTTCATGCCTTAATTCTTCTTTGAGTCCGTTGTATGTGGGGGTTCGTAACCGTCCGAGAATACTATTTAACTTCGCTAATGCAGTCCCAGCGAAATTTGATTCTAAAAATGCGATTTTATAATTGTCATCAGCATTTAAAACTCCTTGCAAAAGCATATATTTTTCGAATTTTTTAATCCATTCCTGAAATGACTCGCCAAAAGCACCCGAAAATGGTTTAGGTGGCCTTTGACCAAGTAAGACTCCTAGACGATTAAATGAATCAAGAGCAGAAACATTAGCTTTAGAAAATTGTGCTCCACTATGCAGAACAATTGCTTTCAATTCGTTAATTTTTTCAGTTAACGGTTCCCCAAAATCACTGAAAGCTGCTCTAAAAGCATCAGCCATTGTTTGAGGATCGTGAGTCATTTTTCTAGTTATAGGTCTCTTTAATATTTCGGCTAAAAATTCTCTACGACTTTCGGAGTTTATTTCAGGAAACAAAGAATGCTGACCGAATAAAGTTGAACTTGAGAAATTTCTGATTCAGAGAGCGCGTTTATAACTTTGCTCAGTTATAGATGAGTCTTAAAAAGTTCAAATGCCTGTTTGTATGCTTTAGAAGAAACGTCAGCCGAAATAGGAGTGCTGTGTAGTCGAACACCTGGGACTTCTATAGTTGATAAAGATTCCTGCAAAAGCTTTTCTAATCTATTCAATTTCTCAGAAGAATTATCTAAGATTTCTTCTATCCCTTTACGGTTTCGTCGATATCAGTCAGCTGTTCGTGCTCGGATGATTGCTGAGAAGAATCCGTTTTAATATTTTTTAAAAATTTTTTCCGCTTTCCGCTCTCAGGGGTTATTTTTCTGAAGATCAGTCTTCAAAATACACAATTAACACTTCAAATAGCTGCAATATTCAATTTTATATTCCCATACTCAATTTAGCTTCAATATAATAATCAATTCGCCATATATTCGTCATACTCGAAATATTTCAATACTATTCATATAATTAACCCGATTTTAAATAAAGTAATTTATCTTTGATGTTATGAAATACCAAAATCGCTGCGCAGTCAATTAAGGTAAGAAGATAAATTATGCAGTACTGCAATAGACCTGTAGTCTCTTCGAAACAGATCAAAAATAATCGGCATAAATAACTTTTTCCGTTGAAATACCTGTCCGGACCAAAACTAAAATATACTTCCAATCTTTCTAATTCCTTCAATTTCAACAATTTCAAGCTTTCACAAGCAATTCAGCTTTTATTCACAACGACTTTAATTCAACTTTTTATCCGCAGCAATAAATTTCAACTTTTATCCGCGCGCCAGCAAAATCCAACAAAATAACTTTTCTAAGCGTCCTCAGAAAAGTAAGACTGATCAACGAGAAAATTCCCGAGATCGACCAATATTCCAGGAAGAAGGGGTCGGCGGAAATTTTTTTCAAATATTAAAAGACGCAAAACGCAATCCTACTTTCTGCGCCAAAAATGTCACTGCCCAAATTTCGCGTCACTAAATTATTCGCTCCTTATAGCTTAATTTCACTTATTTATCTTCAATTCTTCTAATTGAAGTTTGCACAATTTGTCGTAAGCTAGGGTCGGGGTTGATTCTCCTTTGTATTGAAGAAAAACAACGACAATTTGACGAATTTGTGATTGTATTGGAAATCAAAATTTATACAATTTCTGAATACGTTGGTGTGAAACGCGCTCCAAAATAATAGCGAATTTAAGGCGTAACTTATAGGTACGAATTGCGCTAGCTATGATAGCTAAAGCGTCATAGATTATGATACTTTCTACATATGCAATAAGGCTGACACCGGGACTTCAGGCAGGGACAAGGCAATGATCAGACGCTAAGACAAAGGTAGGAAGAGCCAAAGCTTTGAGTCGCGCCGCTTTTATAGTAAAATCGGCGGGCGCACATGGTGTTGTTTTGATGACTCATTTTTGGATATATTCTGCTCACCTGTTCTCACGTTTGCATTTGTCTGCATATGTATATGCGCGTTTTTCGTCAACTTACATCTTTTGCTTTTGACCTCAAGTAACCTTTTCCATAAGTTACTCACATAACCCAAAAGTTAGTAAACAGTGTCAGTTGTTTGGGTATATTTTGCGCACAGTCTCGTGTTTTCTGATATTCTGAGTGTGGGAAGCTTAATTAATCTTAAGTTTCCATTCTTGTCTGACGTCTGCCTGTTCTGTCTGGTCCTTGAAACCGGTTTTGACTGGTTTTGACCATGCTGTTGCATAGAACCGCTTTGTTAGCCTTCAATTTTGCCTTTCCGCATATTTACATAACCATGAACGTTAACAGTATAATTACAATTCTTGGAAAAAATATAAGACATTATGATAAGCGTTTTCGAAAACTTAGCGATTTATATTACAACATTGGATTTTGCGAATATTATAATATGAGTGAAAAATAAACAGAATTTTTGAAATATTATTAAAAGATCATATTATATTAAGAAACAATGCTTACGTATTCTATTTGTACATATTAGATGCATAAAATCGCGTCGATCGTGACAGTTATAAATCCTTTAATTTCCCAGCATGTTCCAAAAATTGAAGCTAAACCTGCAACTGTGAAAAGATACCCAATGAACATAAGAAAGCTGGTTGCTAAAAAACTGAGGCTGTGGCATGTTTATAAACAGAGAAAAACGCCTGAATCTAAAGCTGTTTATAATAACTGTGCAAAGTTAGGCCGAAATCTATAAATTTCACTCTTCCAAGGAGGATAAACTTATTAAATCTGGAAATTTGAATTCTTTTTATAATTTTGTTAATTCTCGTATTAGTGGTGAAAGAACTATTCCAATCTTAACTGATGGCGATCGTGTGATTGCTTCTACTGGCAAAGATAAGGCAAACGTTTTTAGCACACTTTTTGCTTCAGTCTTCAGTGTTCCTACGCAAACGAATTTTGGTCTTATTAATGCTTGTGCACCAAAGTTATCAAACGTTCGTTTTTCTGATGATGTCGTTTTTTCTGCTATACGGAAAATTAAACCATCATTATCGATTGGTCCTGACGGACTTTGCGCATTTTTTGTGAAAAACTTGCTTTTGTACTTACCCAGCCCTTAACATTTTTGAAATATCTTTCAGAACCCATTGTATTCCTGCACTGTGGCGCACCCTAATGTTGTTCCTGTGTATAAAAAGGGCGACCGGAGTGATGCTAAAAATTACAGGCCGATATCGTTATGTTGTGTTACGTGTAAGATCATGGAATCGATAATTAACAGTTCGATGCAAGCACATTTACGTGAGAATAATTTGATCTCCTCCGGTCAGTTTGGTTTCCAAAAGGGTAAATCGTGTGAATTGCAATTACTAAAGTGCAAAAATGAATGGACTAAATTAATTGATGAAAAAACACTGTTGATGTTATGTATCTACATTGATTTTTCTAAAGCTTTCGACACTGTAGTTCACCGTAAATTAATTTATAAACTGGAAATTTTTGGATTTTCTGGAGATTTATTGAGTTGGTTAACTTGTTTTTGAGCGATAGGACTCAAAGGGTTGTTATTAACGGTCAGTTTTCGAGCGAAAAATCTGTCACTAGCGGTGTTCCTCAGGGCAGTATACTTGGCCCGATTCTTTTCGTTTTATTCATAAATGACATTAGCGACCGCTTAAATAGCAAAGTTTGCCTTTTTTGCTGATGACGTCAAGCTTTATAGTTTAACTAGCAATCACACCCACACATGGGCGTGGGGGGTATGGGGGGGTCTGGACCCCCCCCAGAAACCAAAAGACCCCCCCAGAAATCTAAAGACCCCCCCCAGAAATCAATTTTTGAAAATTTTTTCGTTTTTTTCGCAATTTTTTGATCCCAATGAATAGTGCTTGATGATAAACGTCGAAAAATGGTGCTTTTATCGCCATATCACCACTTTTAAGGCCATTTTTTGACCTTCAAAAAATCTTGGACCCCCAGAATTTTCTTGCTGCCCACGTATGATCAAAACCCAAGTTCAAGATGATATTGCTAAACTCGTAGTCTGGTCCAAGGATTGGCAGTTAAAAATTGCTACTGAAAAATGCTACGCGTTATATCTAGGTTTTGGAAATCCCAAGCATTCTTATAGAATTTCTGACCTGACTGTAGAACAGAGTGTAAATTCTGTAAAGGATTTGGGTGTTTACGTATCAAGTAAACTTGATTTTAATTTCCACTATAATGATATAACGCGTAGAGCTTATGCTAGGGCTATGCTAATATCGAAATCATTTGCTTCTAAAAATAAACTAAATATGTCTAGGGCTTTTACTGTTTACGTCAGACCGCTTCTTGAGTATTGTAGCACTGTTTGGAATCCATACCGTAAGACCCATGTTTCAATGATCGAAAATGTTCAAAGGAAATTTACACGTAAAATTATTGGATTTCGGGGACTTTCTTATGCTGAAAGACTCAGTTCCTTAGAATTAGATAGCCTGGAGATTCGCAGATTGCGTAGTGATCGGTGTATGATGTATCAGATATTGAGTGGTAGATGCGTTTTGCAGCAAGCCGACTTTTTTACTTTTTTGTGAAAACAGCACGCGTGCTCAAAATTCAATGAAATGTGAATGCACTCCTTTTCGGCTTGATGTTCGTGGGTATGATTTATCCAATAGGTAGATTCACGTATGGAATTCCCTCCCTGAAGCTGTTGTAAGATCTCCTAGTGTTGCTCCCCTCCGTGAAAAGTTGAAAAAGTTGATCTAACGGGGTATTTGCTAGGGGGCGTGTTCTAAGTGCATAATTTATTTAGCCTGCGCGCCTACCTTCGTCTTTTGCACTAATCTCGTATAAATGTACTTTAATTAATAATTTCTTGCTTTTAGAATATGTGATTCTGTATAATGATTCATGTCGAATGTTTATTTATAATTGTATTGCATTGTATATTAATGTTTCTTTTCTTATTGGGTTCTTTTTTGTGCGACGAAAATAAAATATCTGTATTTGTATTTGTATTTTAAGATTTTTTAAAGGTCAATAAATGACCTCAAAAATGGTGGTATGGCGAAAAAACACCATTTTTCAACGTTTCTCATCAAGAACTATCCATTGACATCCAAAAATTGCGGAAAAACAAAGAAAAATTTTCAAAAATTGAATTCTAGAGAGTTATTTCGGTTATACCACTCGAATTTGAGTTGGATATGTAGATTTTTTGAAAGTTTGAAATACTTTATTGCGACAGAGACGGAATTAAAACAATACAAATTTGGTCAAATTAAAAAAAGAAAGAATCAGAGTAAATACACTGAAATGTCGTCAATGCAATGAAATATATTATCAAAAACCTGCGCAAGGACTATAAAGGCGGTTTGCACTTACTTATAGTCTAAGGTAAAACTAATTTTCTCTAAACGACTGCTGAAGGAGGGAAAGTTCGGGGCATTTACAACTTCTTCTGGCAAATTATTCCAAAGAGGAGGGAGTCTATTTGCAAAACAATACATTTTCAAATTTAAGCGAGATTTAGGTATTTTTAGCTTTACCGAGTTAACTGATCGAGTGATGCCATTACACACCGTGAACAACTCGTTAAAATCGATGTCTATAAGACCATGGTAAATTTTATAGGCCATCGATAGATCATGACGGACTCGACGTAACTGAAGTGAGTCTAATTTAAGAAAATCTAATCGTTCACTATAGCTCAAGTCGGGAAAATTTAAGACCCTTCTAGTAAAGTATCTTTGAACTCTCTCAATACTTTTCACGTCTTGCTTTTTGTGTGGTGACCAAATAACCGTGCAATATTCTAGTAAAGGTCGGATATACGTTTTATAAGCCATAACTAGCAGTTCAGCATCTTTAGCCTTAAATGCTCGAAAAATCAATGACATCCTAAAATATGCACTTTTAACTATATGTGCAATGTGCGGCGAAAAATCCATATATTCGTTCAAAAGAATACCTAAATCTTTTACTTCGTTGTTTTCCAAAATATCCTCCATTCCAATCGAATATTTTTGCCTGGGATTTTTATGACCGAAATGCAAAACGGAGCACTTAGCCAAAGATAAAGGTAATTGCCACTTTTCAGACCACTCATGAATATTCAGTAACAAATTGTTCAACAAACCTGCTTGTTCTGTTACGGAAAACATTTTTACATCATCCGCAAATAGGTACATTTTCAACTTTTCATTTTTGTTCAGAAAAGCGATATCATTTATGCAAAAAAGAAACAAAAGAGGACCAAGAACGCTACCCTGTGGAACTCCGCTAGTAACATCAGTGAGCTCAGAAAAAGAATCACCAATTTTTACCTGCTGAGTTCGACCATGTAAAAAATCTGTAATCCACAAAAATAATCGTCCTTTTAGTCCGTAAAATGAAAGTTTGTGGAGGAGTTTATTATGTGAGACAGAATCAAAAGCTTTGCAGGAGTCTAAATATATAGCATCAACCGGACTTTTAGAATCGATGTGGCATATAATTTCGTTTATGTACATTAATAGTTGGGCTTCACACGATTTTTAGGCAAAAATCCGAACTGAATAGATGAAAAAATTTTGTTTATTTGAATGTATGTTAGGATATTATCTTTTAATAAATTCTTTTAAATTCTGTAACTCACTTACGTTAACGAAATAGGCCTATAATTAGAAGTTATGGAAGGATCATGTAGGGATTATTAGATGTAGAGCATGTCGAATTTTTCGGCGCTTCGCATTGAATTATTTATTTTCTGTATTCTTTTTCTTTTTAAATCACAAAGATTAAATGCAAAGACGGATGCTAGGAAATTATTCGTCGATTGAATGATGAGAAATTAGTTGTGTAGTTTATTTAAACGATATATTTGTATAATATGATTATGGAATAAAGTGAAAATTTTGAAATTTTTCCTGAAATTTTCTTTACCATTGCATATAGTTCGTCGAGATACGCTCAAAAATGCCTTCATTTTTGCCCATCCTTCAATGGTTCTCGAGATATGTGACCTCAAAATTTTCGCCCCCCGAAATAAAATCCTGCATACGGGCCCGGTGAGCACTATACGCTTTTAATGGAAATGCGGCAACCTTCATGTGAAAAGTGACCTACCAACCTAAAAATCTGATGTCGCATCGGAGCGAAGCTCTAGTCATTGCCCGGGTGTGCCTAGGATCGTCTAATACAACTTAAATTGTGCAGACTTGAATTAAGACGCTTGCAGATTTGTCTGTGTATGATGTATCAAATTATTTGTCATAAATCATGTTTAGAAGCTGATGATTTTTGTATTTAATCATAATATTACCCGCAGCATTAACAGATTCAAATTAGTTATACCTGTTGTACATTCTAATTTAGAGAAGTTTGATTTCTTTTACAAATACATCGCAGTTTGGAACGATCTTCGCGACTTCATTGCATCTCCCTAACCTTTTCTTTATGCGAGTAATTATACATTGAAACCAAAAACTCGTGACCTAATATTCTGAAGAATTTTGGCGCGCGTAAAATTGTCATTACATTGACTCGCATGTTACTTTACTAATTTGTATCTATTATGTAACTCGTCATTCCGTATTTTATCACTTAGTTTATTATTTATAAAATTTTTTTCTTCTTCTTTCTTCTTTCTTACCTGATCGACCTAAGAAGCATATGTGCGTCCACCTAAGCAGAGTATGTCGCCCCGTACATTTAACAGGTGGGATGGGAGATCCCCAAACAGTTGTCGTCCCTCCCATCCCCCAAGGCCAGAAATTTTCGCCCTCCCTCGCCCCCCCCGATTTTTGGAAAAAATCGAAATTCGTTGTTATTTTTAGATATTTTTGGCCGTTTTTGGCCAAAAATTGAGGATTATTCACCCCTCTCCCATTCATAAAATTTTGAGTCGTTATACGTATGTGTCATCCTAAGCATCTTCAAAGCTTAGAGCATCTAAACTGAGCCTAAGCCTATGAATAATGAAATGAAAAACGAGAATAATAACTTATCACAAAAGCTTACTTCAGGAATCCTGCAATAAAAAAGCTGCTTGAGTGACACGATTTGAAGAAATTCTAGTCAGACAATCCATATCTACTTGGAAATCCAAGTCCCATTCCAAGAGACTTGGAATTTTCAGGTCACCGAGCTTCGATCCATTTGTTTGCTTACGATTTTTAATTCGTTAGCTTTTTTACTTGGAAATGGTACGCAGCGTTGAAAGAATATTTCTTATCTCACAAATCATTTTTTTCCAAGTCGGTTTTTCAGTCAGTTCTAATTTACAAAAATTTGATGATAGTCATTATCATATCTATATTTGGAATCACTTAAGTACCTGTATCCGATTTTATAGTTTTTTCCCAAACTTTAATGCGTTTAAATCTAGGATAACTGGCGTTGACTAATCTTGAATTATTCTTTGGTAGGGCAAGCGTGATATAAATTTCATTATGTGACTCGTTTTCTCCTTTTACTATACGCTTTTCGTTTTATTGACTAGGTATACACGGTTTTCGTATAAACTGTCACACGTATATATTTGCATTTTGCATTAAAATATTTTGGTCCACTTCAAGTTTCAATCAATCTAATAATTTTACAAGTTTCCAAATGTGCTTTTGGTTCAAGTTTCTAAGCTGTTTTAAATACTTCACAACAAGCCAACTTCAAAACATATTTTTCTTCTCGCGTGCCTGCTTAAAATTATGTAAACGTATTCAGTTGTTATCCGCAATTCAGATGAATCTCGAGCCGTCCTTTATTTATTCTTTGAACTACAAAGTATTACCTAAGACCATTGCAGTTGGCAACATTGATGGAGAAAACAACTGCCTTTGTAGTGGCTCAAGCGGTGAAAAGGTAAAATTTCACCATACTGATTTATGAATTTGACATTAGACATAAGTAAAACTAGCAATTTAGACTAAAAAAATTTTTCCTAATATGCTGAATTAAGGGTCAGAAAAAAATTTTATTTAAGTGAAATGCGCAGAAATAAAATATGAGAATATATATGGTAGTGTATACGAGTATACACTTTTTGGCACTTTTTAGATACCTATTGACTTCTTTCCAGTGTTTTTTTTTGTATTCGGCAAAGATTTTTCCCGATGTACAATGACTTTTTGTGACCGTCTTTGTATATGTACAAAGATTTTTGGGAAGACAAAAATTGTAAAAAAAAGTCTGAAATTCGCAAAAATTTTCGGCGCTTCGCGCCGAAAATGAGTAATTGTGTGTTCTATATATCTTTATAATGGCAAAAATTGCATTTCAGAAGTGATTTTTGCACTTAGAGACCCAGAAATTAGTTAAAATACACTACCAAAAGTCGAACAACTCTGTTTTTACCACACTAAAATCGCTACTGTGCCATATTATAGTACCCAAAAAATTTGTGTCTACAAAATGCACAAAGATTCTTGGGAAGACAAAAACTGTAAAAAGGTGTAAAATTCTGAAAAATTTTCGGCCGCTGAAGTGAGTAATTATTTGTCTAGCAGTTTTGACCGTTTTTCAATAAGCTCTATTTACTGATAAAGAGAAACATTTTTTCAAAAAGTTAAAATTTTTGCTTCAGCCTCAGGAATAGGCTTCACTCTAAAGTTTCGAATTTTCGTCCCGGTTCTTTTGGTACCAAATTCTGGGGCTTTATTAGGAAAACCAAGAGCTAGATAAAAAGAAACAATTTTAATTATTTTTCCCTTTTTCTTGAACACACTTTTAATTTGTTGTTTTTGCGCTTTCTTATCTAAATTTATTTATGATTACTAGCTAGATTTTACTTCAAAACATATGTTCAAACCTAAATTAAGTAATTATTGCGAACAGTTCATAGTGGAAACTTCAACGCAAAGCAATACGTCTAGGTGCTTTGTCAGTTAACGGATCAACTACTCTATCTAGTTCGATTTTTCGCATTTTCTTTTGATGAGTTGATAAAATCGCTAAAGCTGACAGTCTTTCCGTCGTCATTGAGCTACTTAAATCTGTCAAAATGCGTTTCAATGTAGAAAAAGAGCGCTCTGATGAGGCAGTAGTTACCAGGAATGTATAACCAGGAGCTTGAGCGCTAAAAACACACCGGGATAGAATGTCTGTAAATGAGAATCAGTGGCAAATCGCTTAAGTAATTCAGCTGCACTTTCAGTCGTAGGAATTTATATCACACGTTGCTTCCATCTTTCGATTTCTAATTTAAATGACGATTCGGTCATGTTATCAAAATAATGTTCATATTGAGTCAAAGCGGGCTTAACTTTGCTATATGTTAACTGGTCGATATACTCTGGGAGAAAACACTGAAGGCTGAATGCTGCCTGTTGACGACTAGAAAAACGCATATCAAGTTGCTCAACCAATGCTTTGAAGTAAGCGTCGTACGTGGTCTCCTTGTAGAAATCGAAGATTGATTGGCTTGACCCACGATTCAGCCGCTTTCGTTTTCGCTTTTCAGTTAACGGAAAACCCTCCTCAATGCCTAACTGAGCAGCTGATTCCATAACATCATTGTAAAATTCTTTAAATTTTCCGCTATTTTCAAGATACGATTTCAGGACATTGCGTGTGATAGTGATTTCGCGGAATGCAGCTATCAGATCAACGGATTTGCGCTGAAGAATCGTCGACAGATGCTCTGAAATTCCCGCAGCTAGGGTCGAAATTTCCAGAGCAATTAGTGACATAAATGTCGAAATTCCATTGAGCAGATCTTCTGCTGATCTATCGCTCTCTGCCTCAGCTATACGTTGCAAGGCGCAAATGATTGGCGATAAAAGAAGCTTGAAACTAGTCACACTTTTATGCCGCTCAACCCATAGTGTTGGGCAGATCTGCTGCAAGCGCTGTTTCCAACTCTCTGGACACATATCATGAATGGCATTTTTTAAATATTCAGATCTTTTTGGACTTGCAGTGAGGTAGACAATAATGCCTTGAACACGGGACATCATCTCAGAAATAATTGGCGTAGCGGCAGCGTCAGTAGCAGCAAGATTCACCCTGTGAGCTGCACAATGAAAATAATCCGCTGAAGGGCACAACTGCTTAATTCTTGCTTGAACGCCCTTCGCATGTCCTGCCATATTAGCTGCACCGTCATAGCCCTGAGCGATCAAATTCGACAAATCGATGCGCAGTTCTTTCAAACGATCAAGAAGTGCAGTGCCAATCGATTCACCGACAGTATCACTGATGCTCTGAAGGCCAACAAAGTCTTCTACAATTTCGAGGGTATCGTTGTCAACGTATGTATCGCAACACAACTGATAAAAATTCCTTTGAAAATGTTGCTGTCTCATCAGCTAGCAGCGAAAACATTGTCGTGAGATTAACTCTATTGCTGAAATCATGTAGAATTGCTATTGAATAGCTGTTGACCAGTTCGTTTGGAATATTAGGGCTATAATAAGAAGCGTTCACCGGAGCATTAAATAGCGCCTTCATATTTTCATCGCCAGTTTGTGCGAGCAGACGAAGGACACTGCGAAAGATTCCATCATTAAAATCTGGCTCGTCGATTGTTATTTTTCCATAATCCTTGGTGGCTCGAAATGGCAGCTCATAACGGGAGATGAACGCCACAACTTTGAGCAAACCTATTATAAAAAGTTGAAAAGTTGAAAGCACTTTAGTCGTGTATCATAATTTCATGATGCACAGCATGATCAGCCTGAAGCAGACATGAACGTATGTGGGGGAGGGAGGTTTGGGGGTTTAGACCCCCAGAATAAATAAATGGAAAATTTCATGGGGAAACGAGTCAAAACGAAGGCCAAAAATGGATGAAAATAAAAATTTTCTTCAAAATCGATTTAAATTAATCAGAAGTTGTATAATAACGTAGTTTTAACACTATTTTGACATTTGTACCAGCTTTTGAGGTCTCTTTCAGGCATGTATCTCTGAGGGGTGGGGGGTTCGGACCCCCAAAATCCAGAAAAAATCGGAAAAATATGACTTTTTAAACGTTATTTTGTGCTATGTTTGGCCTTTTTGGTGCTGGTCCCCCAAAATAGGACGGCCAGCTACGTGCCTGGTCATTTTAGCCCTAAAAAGCTTTAATTTTTGATCCCCATACCGGCTGACCAGTGAGCGCCCCCCAGATCAACCACGCAGTGCATCTATGGTCGGGGAGGGTATATCTGAGCAATAGCCAAAGTTTTAGCCCATCCAAGTTGGTTGCCCCTCTAAATAAATTAGTTTTGGCTAAGAGAAGCTTAAAAATTTTTTTTCCGATTTACAATTGTTTTCTCTGATTTTTTCAAAATAAATTCGTCCAAATAGGCCCTTCAGCCCGTCAAATCCTTGTGCTTGTCTTTTATAGATGGATTGAGTTAGACTATTGCTCAGGTGTGGTTTAGGAGGTGGCAATAAAAAAGCAATGTTTTTAACTTCATTGATACAGAGGAGGGCTTCAAGAGAGAATGTTCAAATTATTGTAAAGGAAAATGGCGCGAAGCGCCGAAAAATTTGACATTTTTCCATTCTAAATGCAAATTTGCCATTTCAAAGATATTTTTAGTAATTTTTGGCGTAATAAACCCAGAAATTAGCTAAAATACACTACCAAAGATCGAAAACCCTGTTTTACCACACTAAAATCGCTACTTTACTATATTATAGTACATAAAAATTTGCATGTACAAAATGTACAAAGACTTTTGGGGACCATCTTTGTACATGTACAAACGGACCTTGTACAAAAAACACTGCTTCTTCCTGACGCACATGTTTCGCAATATTATTTGACCGAAAGCATGAGTACAATACGGCTTTGCGTTGTCTGTACCTACATAATATCAACTTTTGCAACAAGATCCTTGTGTTTTATGCCAAAGTTAATCAGCATCTTTACTTCTTTTCTTGATTCAGTGTTTCCATGCCCCACATAATATTCGTTTTACAGTGGTTTGCTAATTTTATACACTAATCACAGTACGCGTACCTACAATACATGATCTTGGGGGGTCCCCAGAAAAATTAGGGGAATTTTATCCCCTTATAACTTTCCACCCCTCCAGAATTCGCGATTTTCCATAAATTTTTGAAAAATTAGCAGAAATGGCGCTTTGCTCAAAACTGTCAATTTGAGCACAAAACGGCACTTTAAAATTATATCTTATAAGAATTACCATCCTGTAAGCATTCCCATCCTATGCATATTTGGTAACTACTATAAACAACTTTTGCAGAGCGTTTTGTTTTTCGGAATATGCCATTCGATACCTACGCAAGATTTCTTTGATTACGAAGTTGCATGAACCGGTTTGATATTGTATATAGATGTAGCTTGAATGTGATTAGTATCTTTTAAGGTCGGCCGCATACAACCCTTAAGAGTTGGAATTTCTTGTCTACTTTTGACTTTTCAACAAAACCTTGCTTTTTTGCATCAATTTTTAGGTGTTACCGTTTTTGTCAAAAATTGTTTTTTGTTTTATGATTTTGTCTTTATTTTAATCACAACGGTACCACTGTTTTTGTTCGCATGTTGACTAATGTTCGAACCCAAGTTTGACGATAATTTCAAAGCATTCAATGCATTATCATGAAATATACATAGATGCCTTTTCTTCAAATGGAAAAAACAATGACATTGTTTTTAGAAAAAAATTCCGTACCTAGTCCGAATAAATAGTGCATGGTAGATCAACCTAAGAATGCAGTTTAATTAGCGCCCGTAATATAATTCATTTGAAGTTTGGTTCACTAATTGGAAAATAGGTGTTTAAGGGCCTGCATAACCTTGTGTATTTCGTATTTATTTGTACTTATTTTGTATCTATGTGTATTTCCTTTAATTTCTTTGTATTTCCTTATTTCTATTTCCCTTATTTCCTTATTGCCTTACGTACATATTCTGTTCCTATTAATTCCTTATATCCTTTTTATTTCCTTGTGGATCTACGTCCCACGATGACAAATTACACTTTCACTGGGACGGATAAGCTAGGGGGCTGACTCTCCATTGGCCTGAATAATTGGCGGTAAAAGAATGAATTTGTAAATTGCAACGATTTTTTGGCCATCGTTGATTGTAGTTTTTTTATATTTTTTTATTTTTTAAAACTTAATGACGTTTATTTATTTTCTTGACGGCCTGGAAGCATACATGCACAAAGGGGTGAGAAAGTATTTCCCTTAGCTGAAGGGTCAGTTGGACACGTACTGTCTGGCGATTTTAAGCTGACGGCACGTTTTTTGCTTCATTTTTGAGGACAAAAGCAGTTATAATGTCAAAATTTTGATGTACTTGAGCGCCCACGATCGATCAGTTTCGGTATTTTTTAGGATTAAAAGCGATATAATCCAGTCAAAATGAATCGAAAATCTTAAATGCGCGGTATTACCACGAAAAGGCGTTTTATAGGCTATAGCAAAAAATCGTTAACACTAAATTTACTGATTTGGATTTCTATTTCTTGGGTTTAATCTCCCTTCCGACCCTGACTTTGTGCATCTGTGCCTCGGAGCCTTATTTTTTGCGACAGAAATAGGCAACAAAGATTTTCATGACGTCTGGAACAATATTTGGAGCCTAAGCGATGATTTCGACATTTTTCTCTGATGTTTTAGCTTGAATTCTAAAAAATTTTCGGCGCTTTGTGTCAAATACTGCTTTTATATATTGCGCCATGTGACGTGAGCGCAATCTATTTGCCTGTGTGTCCAGGACATTTCGCATTTTATTTTATTTTCCTTGCGACTTTTGTTTACCCTTGTGTTTTTTTCCGAATAAAGTATTAGTATTAGTATCTGCTAGACTTAAACTGATTTTCGCTGAATTCGAAGGAATTTAATCACTTTTTCGCATAGAATTGTCGGAAATGTTGGAATTTTTCGGGAAAATATTTTATCAGTAACGGTTAGAACAACTTAAAAGGCGGAAAAACTGTTTCGCAGTCGAATGGTTGATTTCTGGACTGATTTTTCGACTGTTTGTGGAAAATTTGGAAAAAGTATCTTTTATGAGAATCCTAGATCCGCCACTGCATATCTATATATGGTTTAAGGAGAAGTAGAGATGGCATGACCGAACACTATGTTTAAATATGTTTGGGGGGGTGTAAAAGTACGCTTAATTTCGGTTGCTTGATTGCCTTTCTGTTTTGCAGATCTACTTACATCCTCTTAATCGGACTACGCTTAGTACAACACTGGTTTCTAGCTCTGGTCGTAGCTCATTCGCTGAGAACTGCGAAGCCATTACACTTAACATAAATCAGTGTGTCAATACGGTAGCTGTTGGTCGTTTGAGTCAGAATCTGCCCTATGACATTATTGTTGTTGGAACGCCAACTCACATCATAGCCTACGACGTGTGCAAAAACGCTGATTTGTTTTATAAAGAGGTTCAGACTTGAAATAAACGCCAATTCCATGTCTATGATTTGTTTCTTGAGTATCATACATGCACATAGAGGTGTGTTGGGTATACACACATATAGGGGGAGATGAGGGGTATTATACCCCCATTGAAGGATCAGCCAGACAGGTACTGTCCGGCGATTTTGAGCTGATGGAACGTTTTTTTGCATCATTTTTAAGTTCAAAAGCAGTAAAAATGTCGATTTTTCCGGCGATTCGCGCTGGATTAGCACTTCTATGTACTTTTTCACCCAAAAAGCGTCAAATATTGATTAATTTCTGTATTTTTTAGTGTTAAAGTTGATATAATGCAGTCAAAATGGACTAAAAATGCTTTCAAAATGCGACATTACCACGGAAGACGTTTTATAGGCTTTTTTACCATTTTGGTCATTTGAACAACAAAAAATTCATGAACGTCAAATTTAACGTTTTGGACTCTTTTGAGATTTTACCCCCCGCCCCTGCCTCACTTCGCTGAAGAGTCAGTCAGAAAGGTACTGTTCGGCGATTTCGAGCTGACGGAATGTTTTCTGCATCATTTTTGATGGCAAAAGTTGTAATGTCAAAATCTTTGCGGCGCTACGCGCCGTTTTAATACTTTTATATGTTTTTCAGTCAAAAAGTGCCTAAAATCTATCAATTTCTGAATTGTTTATTGTTTTAAATGATATAATGCAGTAAACATGGACTAAAAATGCTTTAGAAATGCGATATTGCCTCGAAAAGAGCGTTTTATATGCTATTTTGACAATTTTTGTCGTTTAACGAGTAGGAAAAAATCATAAACACTAAATTTACTGTATTGGATTTATGAGATTTAACCTCCCCCTGCCGACCCTGACCATGTGCATCTACAGATGTTCGAAAAAAGGACAAATTTTGTTTTCAGTTGTCACTCTACGAATATTGGAAAATCGGAAAAGATTTTCTGCAGCTTTATGGCGCAACTATTCCGGAACATGTTCGCAAAAAATTACAGTATATCACTCGGTGCTAGTTGCTTGGCGCCTTATTATTCAAACTCGGCCTCGAATTTCCTTCTGTAAATTTTCCATTTTTACAATGCATCTTACTACCTGCTGAACGAATCTTCTGATCAGGAAGTTGTTCTATGACTTTAATAACTTTTATTTCATATGTTAGGTGTTCTCTGAATATTATGAAGGGATTTTAAATAAAAAGAAAGGCTAGCCGTTGGTTGTCTTTGCACGAATTATAGTTTTTAACATTTGTGCAAAAAGTATGTTGCTTTTATAAATCAGTGACTGCACAAATTGCTTGCCAAAACCTGCTTGAAATAAATTATTGTTGCTCAGAGAGGCGCCTCTTAGTCAATATTTATGCATTTTGAAGGAAAACGTCGCAACTTGGTTAAATCTAGTCTAAATATCTTTTTCTTAGCAAATGTGCGATATTGAGCAAAATTGACCCTGAGAGCAGTAAGCACTCTAAACCCGAAATTCTGCTTTCAGCACCATCTTTATATTGTTTCTATTTAAATATCGTGATTTACCAACGTTCATCTACCCAAACAAATTTTAACATTTATGACATAAATTTGTATGACACTTCTGAGCTTTATCTAGATGACATTTAGTCTTTTAAATCTACGTTGGAGTGCACATTTGAATTTTACTGTAGTAACAGCAATATTTACAGTACGACAATGAATTTCTAGTACAAGGTTGACAATGTGTAGTAGGTCATTTGTGGAAAGTTTTATTAACTTTGCTTGAGCCATAAAAAAGATTGAAAATAAAAATTTGTTCTTTTTCCCGAACACCCTGTATGTTGAGTAGGTACCTATGTATGCACCTACATATAGAAAGCATAACAAGCTCACAAGGGCATAGGGAGGGGTGAGAGGAAGGTATTACCCCTCCCTGAGATTTTGAAAAACCAGGGATACTCTCAGGCGATTTTGATGAAACATAAATTGCTGCTGGTTAATTAGTCGATCTGGTCAGTTTACTGCGAAAGTATTAATTTTTCCATAGTCTTACACTTAGTTCAATCGTTTGTCACTCAATAATGATCCACTTAATGTATTTGGCTAAAATGGCATTTAAAAAATTCATTTTTGAATAAAGTTCATCTACCTTCTGACCTCAAGAATGACATTTTAATATGTTTAATAATATAAAAATATCAATAAATTACTATGTAAAAACGCATGTTATGACCCTTGTTTACTACATATGTGACCATTTCCGAATTTCACCCCCCCTAACAACTCCTACCTTGCCCAATTATGATAACAAACAGGTAAGTTTGAGGAGTTCAGGCTACCCACAAACGTGATAAACGTTGAAAGTTTCCGATGCTTACATATGTAGAGCTATTAATTTTTCTTTTGCATTTGCCATGCTCTAAATGAGTCATGTAAAGGAGTTAAAAGACAATAATTGGTTTGTATAAAAGATTAAGTTACGTATCATAATAGCTTAGCCCTAACGCCTTCACCTAGTCCATTATCGTAGTCTGTGTGGATTGATCATACATAACATTCTTTTTTCTTTTCTTAAGCAATGTAAGTACTTGTATGTTCAGTCATTGTTTCAAGTACAGAGTGGAACTGATGCACGCAGTGAGGTGTGATTCTTCAGGCTTGGATTTTGTGTACTTCCTTGTTCACGAATATATTTTTTGAGGAAAATCGCATATATACGCTCTTTCTTATGTTGATGCGTACACAGGCCCTTAGTTAAAGGGGGAGTTGCCCCCCGTCACCAAAAAAATTGGTTATTCCTCTTAAAGGTCCCCAAAGGAAGAACTGAAAAATTCTTGAACTGCATGTAAAAGGTTGTCAAAACAGGTTTTTTTGCGTACTTTTGAGCTAGTAAATGCGAAATTTTGCGGTGCTTCACGCCTGATTAATTGTTCCTGTATAGTTTTTGTCTTTTAAAAGGTTCAAATTTAGGTTAGACATGGAGAAAATCTCTAATTTCTTCAGCGCTTTGCGCCGAATCACTCATTTTCTGTTTTTTCTCTGCAGAGCTCAAGCGCAAATACGAAAAGTTACGAAATTGTTCATGGACTGGACTATGAGAATTCAGTTGCGCAGATCGTTCAAGCGATAGATTTTTTGTGTACGATTATGAAAAAATTGAAAAATGTTCTAATCTTTTTGTAATTTTTCTTCGCCAGAGTGTTGAGCTCGTTGAGAAACGTTCAAAAATGCCCTTATTTTTGACTACGCCCTAATAGTTCCCGAGATATATGACTTTAAGAATTTTTTGCCCCCTCTCCTTCGAAATAAAATTCTGGCTACGCGCCTGTGCATACATTTGAGGGAAAAGAAATAAAATCACAAGGGATCTAGATAAATATCTCATTTTTATCGTTATATTGCTGCGTGCTGAAACGTTTTTCTGGTTTCAGTGCATTGATTGATTTGAAGAATACTCGAAAGACATTTTAGTGTTCTAATTTTTGTCAATAGAAAGCTCATATCCAGTGCGAATTACATATTTATTCGTCATTTTGATTCCGTATATTTCAGGTTCCTGATGGAGTTAATATAATTATTCTGGGCAATAACGTCGATGGTGCCGGCGACTTTATCGCTTTATGTGGCGGAAATTGCGTTTTGCAAGGTTTTGATGGCGAAGGAAACGATGTTTTTTGGACGGTATCAAGCAATAGTCTTTCCAGAGGCCAACTTTTACGCATTGCGCGCTCTCAATAAATAATCATCGTTCTTGAATTTTCCTATAATGTGCTCCAAAATTTTCACATTAATAACATCACTATAGTTCAGCTTTAAAAAAATAATCTGCGCTGCTGGATTAAAAATAAGCGAATGGACTTTGTCCTTAGTGTAGTAGATGTACAAGCTTAGGTTCGGTCGGCAGGGGTTAAAATTCCAGAAATACGGACCAGACCATAAATTTAGTATTCACGCGTTTTTTGCTAGTTAAATGACTAAAATTGTCAACATAGTCTGTACGAAATGCTTTCATGCTGTAAGACCGAATTTTTTATGCATCTGTAGCCCGCGTCTGCATTATGTTATTTTTAACACAAAAAATGTATAAATTTATCAATTTGTTAAATTTTTGATCTTTCAGGCCATATTGACTGAATTTTGGGGTGTATTAATCGTTTTTAGCCCTAAAAGGACATTTAAAAATTTTTCGGCACTAATGCCCCCTACGATACTTTACATGTGTGTTGCTCACTAAGACACATGCATACTGGGGGATTTGGGGGTATCCCCTAACATGACTTTTGAGAAGCATACCCACGTCAGGCAATTCTGGACCAAAACCGCTTGTTTGATTCATGAAAAAGCGTCAAACGACATCTAGAAGTATAATTTCATCAAGCACTGTATACTCCTTTTTCGAGCAGTAGACTGTTCAATTCATTCATCCAGACACTTTTCTCCCATTATTTTGTATATATATTTGATGTTGTAGTCCATTCCATTTCCCTCATTGTTATTGTTTTCATGCTTATTGTTGTTTTCACGCTTACTATTATTGTTTTCATGCAAATTTAATCATGAATATTCATAAAAAAATAAAATACGACAAATTAAGTACAAAATTTGACATAATTTAATTACATACGCAACAAATTACTCATTTAACCCCTGCCCCAAGTCATAGGTGCACAAGGTCAGGGTCGGCAGGGCAGGGTAAAATCTCCGAAATCCAAAACAGTAAATTTCACGTTCACGAATTTTGTTGTTGTTAAAACTATCAAAATGATTAAAATATCCTATAAAACGTCTTTTCGTGGTAATTTCGCGTTTTTAAAGCATTTTTAGTCCATTTTGACCGCATTATTTCACTTTTAATAGTAAAAAATACAGATATTGATCAATTTTTGGCGCTTTCTGCGCGAAAAGTAGATAAAAGTACTCAGGGGCATAGGCAGGATTTTTTGAGGGGGGCGGTCCGAAATCGGTGAACCTATATTTCGGGATATGTTCGCCGGGGCACTCAAATCAAGTGCATTTTCTGACGTTACCAAACATGCACTATCCATTAATCTCATAAAATTCAAAGTTGTCCGAAGAAAATTTATTTTCTCACAATAAGCTAAGAAAAAATGACGTTTTTTTGGCCGCATCTGAGTCTAAATTAGCGAAAATAATGATTCTACGGCGCGAAGCGCCAAAAATTTTGAGATTTTCAATGACAACATGCCAATTTTCATGCATTTCCATACCTTTTCAAAACTATTTTTGGCTAAGGAGGCAGCCGCCTCCCCTGCCTACGCCCATGAAAGTACTAATCCGGCGCTAAGCGCCGGAAAAATTTTGACCTTTTCACTGCTTTTGACCTCAAAAATGATGCAAAATACGTTCCGTCAGCTGGAAATCGCCGTACAGTACCTGTCTGGCTGACCCTTCAGCGGGGGTAATACCCCCTCACCCCCTATGCGCATGTATGCCCCAAGTGGAATAGGTTTATCCCCTCCCAGAACTTTTGACCTTGTGCATGTATGCTCACTAAGATAGCTAATGGCGTACCTTTATGGATTCTATTATGGTTACAATATTTAGAAAAAATCGTTTTCAAGCCCGAGGTGATAAAACATATTTTTGTAGAATTGATTATTGGTTTAACAAGCTGCTGTCTTCTACATACACAGATATTAGATGTATATACATACCACACATGCACATAGGGGGTGAGGGGGGTATTACCCCCTGAGGGGTCAGCTAGACCGGTACTGTCCGGCGATTTTGAGCAAACAGGTCTTGTTCTGCATCATTTTTGACATCAAAATCAGTAAAAACGTCAAAATTTTTCCGGCGCTTCGCGCCAGATTAGTACTTTTAAGTACTTTTTACTCAAAAAGCGCCCAAAATTGATAAATTTTTGCATTTTTTAGTGTTAAAAGTGATATAATGCAGTCAAAATGGACTAAAAATGCTTTTAAAATGTGTTATTAACACGAAAAAACGTTTTACAGGCTATTTTGACCATTTTGATCATTAAAACAGCAAAAAAATCGTGAACGTTAAATTTACTGTTTTAGATTTTTGGCATTTCACCTCCCCCTGCCGACCCTGACCTTGTGCACCTATGATACATACGTGCTTTTTTCACATAGGTTACTGGGGACAACGTCAGGTCATTGTGCATATGCGACTTTGATAATGATGGCAAAAATGAGGTTAGATTCGAGTAACTTTCTTCATTGGCGTTGTAATGATTATGTGTGAGCTTTGAAAGATCATTTTTTAACTAACTGAACGTACTTTTTTGTATTTCCATTTTTCAAACAGTTTTTCGCCCAATACTTTGCATAAGTGCATCATCCAAGGGTGTCATTTTAGACTATATCGCCTTATTTAAAATTTGATTTGCTCTATTGAAAAAAATTTTTAATCTCGTAAGGAAAAAAATAAAACCTGTTGTTCTAAAAAATTAAAAATCTCTCAAATACTTGATGGAAAAACGTTAGACCCGTGAAAATCCATTCTGGGGCGTTGACTGCGACTAGTAAATTTTCCAAGTTCCATTCCTGTTACATATGCTAAACACATTTAGGGTTTAAGAGAAGTAATGTGTCGAGTATGTAGATAAGAAAACTTCAAGCTCTTCATAGTTGTAGCCTTATCTTGAAACACACCTCTCAAGTGCAGAAAAAATGCGCAATGAACAGGAAACTAGAATAATTTCGTTTGAAAATTTGCTTTTATATTCAAAAAAATAGAATAGAAAACTTTCGTACCGAACTGCCTGGTCATCCTGTACAAACGGTGTATAGCGTTGAAAATGTTAGCATTTTCTTGCATAAATATTTTGTTCAGGAAACACGACGTAAACAAAATTTATGTACTTCAGTAGAATGCAACATGCAGAAACAATAAGGACAATGATTAACTCTATATCTTTTATAGTTCCAAACGCTCAATGGAAATATTTACATTGTTCTAGATCATTGTCGGCTCGGACGATTACGAAATACGGGTCTTCAAAGCCGATTCACTGTTAACGGAAATTTCGGAAACTGAAGTATATTTTTATCATAACATTTTGTAATATCACTGCAGTTATTCTTATGTATTAATGTTAAAGGGAATCATCACTTTGTTTACAAAAAAGTTATTGTTCCATTTCATACCGTAGTCATTATTTAAAATCATTTTCATAACTTACTCGAGTATATATTCTTTGAGCCTTATTTTTCTTTAGCCCGTCATACAGTTGCTTGGCTTGACCAATAACCGCTTCGCGTATGCTCTGGCCAACGGCACTGTTGGTGTCTATGAACGGTCGCATCGTCTTTGGCGCATAAAAGTACGACAGTCTGGATCTGGTTAAAGTTATGATCAGAGCTGCACAGCGTGGTCGATCTTGGGGGTCAAAAGTGGAGTTTTTTCGGCTAAAATGAGCTTAAAAACTGGTGTAAGCACTAAAATAGCATTAAAACTACGTTGTTGCTCAGCTCTGGTCAATTTAAAGCACTTCTGAGGGAAATTTTCAATTTTCATCCATTTTTGGCCTTCATTTCGCTACGTTTTTCCATGAAAATTTCCCTTTTTCATTCTAGGCGTTTAGAACCCCAAACACCCTCCCCCATGTGCATGTTTGGCTATGACGACTGTAGATGCAAGGCATGACCGGTCTGGGAGGGGTTCAGTCGGATAGGTTTTTGACCTAGAATGGCCTTGAAATTTGCTATAAACATTAAAATAGCATAAAAACTGTCGTTGTTGATAGTTTGCGGTCAAATTCAAGCACTTCTGTGAGATAATTGCAATAAGGTATTTCGCATTTCGACCTTATTATTCTTTTAATAAATGTTCATTTTGTCCTTCTGGTGACGTTCTAGATAGACCCTCAACAACCCCCGCAGGCATTTCTGGTTAAGATTGTGAAAAATACTAATGTTCTAAAACATTTCCTTTTTGCAGTCGAAACATTGCGTTAGCTCCTTGTGCTTTTTCACTTTGAAAGCTGATGACAAAGAGCCGCTTCTAGTCACTGGATGGAGCAACGGCAAGGTAATCAATCATATTTGAAATGATGCTTCTTTTACACAGAAGCCCGAACGACTCGTTAGCGTAAGATGGCTTATATTCTGAGCCGCCTTTTTGCTAATGATAGGTCTGAATGTGGTGTATTAGTATATTAATAAAATAATGTAAAATTAGGCTTTGAGTAAACAGCTAATGTAATCGTATTGCCAATTTATTGTCAAAGCGAAGTAAGGTCTCAGGGTTTGTGTCTTTCTTATATTTCAATGGATAAAGGACGTCTGATTGATTATTCAATAATGTTGGACTAGTTCTTAATCTATATTTAACAATGTTCTAAATGCTCGTGATTCGAAGCAACCTTAACGTTAAGCTTAGTCAAACTTTAAAATGTCAGATGTTGAGTTTTCTTTAAATACATTAAACTTAAACATACCTATTAAAAGTTTAGAGGATCGAGTTTTTCTTCGAACACGACATTGAAAAAATGGTATCGTATATATCGTCTATTTAATAAGGAACAGATGTTGATAATTAAGGAGTCATTTACTATCTATTTTTGTATAATGATAAGTAGACATGTACAGCAAGGGAAATAGAGGGTTGAAATTTGTAAGTTCCTTTTCGGGTCCAAAAATGGTGGGCACGCGTCAAAAACATCATTTTTTGGCGTTTCGAATGGTAAGAGCGTAAAAACATGAAAAATTTCGAAAAACGAAAAAATTGAATGAACTGAGCAAAATATGGTCCAAAAATGAGTATATGGCACAATGCATCGAAAATTACTAGGTAGGTACTCCTTTATGAACTATTTAAGTACATACTTTGTTCATGTGCACAGATATCTTTGGAAATCTATTCAAGCGAAATATTTCTACATTCGAGAACCTTTTGGACGAATTTTTTGAAAGAAAGCGAATTCTAGGGGGTAGATGAAAATTGTGGGGGGGTCAAAATTTTCTGGGGTTGAAAATTTTTTTGGCGTTCTTTTGTTGGGGAAGGGGAGGGTGAAATTATAAAGTACCTTTTTTGGGTAGAAAAATGGTAGGTATGTACGCGTCAAACACATCATTTTTCAGCTTTTCTGATGATGCTCTATCTTTTTAGAGCATAAAAACAAAACAAATCGGAAATATCAAAAAAGTCGGAACAAATGGAACAAAATATAGTCAGAACATGACAAAAATTTGCCACTTTTGAGCAAATAAATCGCTAAAAATTTTACAAATTAAAATTTATATTTATTTTTTAAAATTAAAATTTCTACAAATTTTCAGAAAAGTTTTGGGAAGTTTCGAAAAATCGCCAATTCTGGAGGGGTGAAAAACTTTTTCTGGGGGGTGAAAATTTGTCTGGGGGTGAAACCCCCTAGATCATGTATCGTGCCTACTCAGCTGTACATATTTTCTAATTACATACAAGTGCCGTTTCAATAGAAATGCGCTCTTAAAGTCAGAAAAATCACTTTTTTCGTGAGCTGCATATAACAAATTTTGCATCATTTTATAAGTTCTTTTTGTAATAATTAACGGCATTGTCCTTTTTTGACGTCGAGTATCGTTCAGTCTCGTAAACATTGCATAAATTATTGCTGACTGCATAAATCTGGGCGAATAACTCAGTATTAAAACTGAGCATACATCTTTCTCAGAGAAATAAGGTTGATGCAACTACATAAACAAGTAAGTGGTGTTCTTAGGTACTTTGTTTATGCGCTGAGAAATCTTTGGAAATCTATACATGCGGGAACGTAAGTAATATTAAATGTTAAAATATTGAACAGATCGATTTTCGAAAAGTTGGGAGCGGAGAAGTATTAGGCAAAAGCCAACTCTCATCTGCCGTCGCTGGAATAGTTATCCAGGAACATAATAAGACTGATTCGTCTGAATTAATTTGTTGCTCTGTTGACGGGGAAGGTAAAAGTTTCACTAGATTAAAGAAATTTAATTAGATACTGCTTAAACTGAAACAAATCTTGTTTAAATTTTCTATGCCTCGACTCTAAAATAATTGTGTTTTGCTTATGGAGCCTAGAGGCAGCGTTGTTATCTTATATTTTCTGTTTGCATGCGCACATCCAAACTCTTCAGGCTTAAACGACTTAAAGCCTTTGTGGGCCTGGTAATTTAGGTTTGGCCATTCGTGTACACATGAGAATTCTTGGCATTGTAAGCCTTTAAATACTTTTCTGAAGCGACACTTTTGTACTTTGAAATAATTAGCTTCATACGCGTCAAAAAACGTACAATTTTGGAAAAAATTTCGCCTGATTTGGAGTGAAACAGAGAAAGAATTAATGCGTTTAAGCCGAAGGATCTCCAAAGCTCTTAGCGCATTTTTAAAGATTTTAGAAATCAAAAATGCTGTGGGGGTCAGAAGCATTTTGGGGGTTGAGGGTCAGAAGCAGCCATCTAGGGGTGTCAACCACCTCTCCTTAAGAACTTCTTACGGTCATAAAAAGCAATTTTTGTCTGCCACTGTGTGGTCGCTTCACTTTATTGGTCCTAATGTCGTTCTGCGAGATTGCACAGTTGTCAAGTCAAGTCTCGTGCCCACACCTGGGCGTGGGGAGCTTGTATGCACCCCCCCCCCCACAGAAACCAAAATACCCCCCACCCCTAGAAATCAAAATACCCCCAGAATTCAATTTTTGAAATATTTTTTGTTTTTTTCACAATTTTCTGATGCCAATGGATAGTGCTCGACGAGAAACATTAAAAATGGTGCTTTTTCGCCATACCATCATTTTTAAGGCCATTTTTTTACCTCTGAAAAATCTTGCACCCCCCCCCTTCGAGAATTTTGGTGCCGCCCACCTATGCTCGTGCCCCATGCCTATTAACATACACTTGTGTCTCAAGTGTGCGGGAAAGTGGCAGAGCGGACTGTCAAGAAAGAATATCTTTATTCTGTACTAGTTGAGCTGCCCGGCGTTGCCCGGGCTGAACTTAGGCCTGATAGCTATATGGAATTAATATGTCTCTTGTATTTTTTATTTTTCAAGACTTTTGATGTTTTTGGGATATTTCTAAGAAAATTGTTGGTACAAACCATATTTTATTTTTTGGATTTTTTTAAAATGTCTTTTGTCAACCATTTTTTGATCAAATCCATATTTTTGACGTTACAGAATGGTTTTGAAAATTGTTTAGCCATAATCATATTTTTTGATGTTCTGGGGTGTTCTGGAAATTTTTTTAATAAAACCCATATTGTTGATGTTTTGGGATGTTTTGGAAAATTTTTTCGTCAAACCATATTTTTGATGTTTTAGGATGTTTTGGAAAATTTTTTTAATCAAACCCATATTTTTTGATGTTTTGGGATGTTTTGGAAAAATTTTTTCGTCAAACCATATTTTTGATGTTTTAGGATGTTTTGAAAAATTTTTTCGGTCAAACCATATTTTTGATGTTTTAAAAATTTTTTGTTTGTTGTAGCAAAGGGTGTCATATATCACGTGATATGTTATAGCTGATGGTATCTCCTATCTTATATCACTGCATGTTATGGCACAGACAGGGTATCTATACCAAACCTATCTTATAGCATTGCCTATCTCGTAGCACAGGGTATCTTATATCACTTCCTATCTTATAGCATTGCCTATCTTGTAGCACGGGGTATCTTTTATAACGTTCTATCTTATAGCATTGCCTATCTTGTAGCACGGGGTGTCTTATATCACGTCCTATCTTATAGTATTGCCTATCCTGTAGCACAGAGTATCTTATATCACGTCCTATCTTATAGCATTGCTTATCTTGTTGCACATAGTATCTCATACCATGCTTATCTTATAAAATTGCCTATGTTATAGCATCATTTGGTTAAACCCGTATTTTGATGTTTCACAGTGCCGATTAATGCTATAACATATAACAATGTACATAGTATCGCCAGGCATGCTCCTCTTGGCCTGGGTATCCCTATACAAACAGTATAAACTAATTTTTGGAAAAAACAGCAAAAAATCGGCCATCTCCCGAGATCGTGGAGGCTTATAGCACAGGGGCCAAACCCTGCTCCCTCCCTGCCCAGGGCCAATGGGTGCGTTTGTCGAAATTTCAAGATCGCTACGGCTCCTTCCCCCATTGGACCGACCTCGGCCCAAAATATCAGCCCACCAAATTTCATTGGGCCGGAGCCAACCCGGCACAAACATACGAACATACAAACAAACAAACTTTCAAAAATATATAGTAGATATTGAATGTTGTAAATGCGTATCGTCTTCTGTCTCCAGCATGCGAAAAAATCGCTCCAATGTTTATTAATCTTTTAGCGTAATTATGCCCATTTTTCCTGTTTTTAAGTGCTTTGTAGTGTCAATGTCGCACTTTGCTTTCACTGACTTCTTCATCACCTGCCATCCGTAGTGGATTTGTGGACACACGGACCTGTTTTGTAATTTCTTTAATAATTGATCACTGTCTCCTTAAACGAAATGCATAATCACTAATGTTTTACAGTACGAGGCTACGCGCAGTTGAATCAAGCAGGTAATGTCGGTGCACCTGATCCCGGAGAGGAATTACTAAGGGAGCTCAGTGTTCGCAAACAAGTAAATAATCAAATTAATTCGTAACAATCATCATAGGTAGCGCGTTAGCGCGTACCTATAATATACTTGGGTACCCCTAACACCTGTGCACCCCCCTACAGCTATAACAGGACACATCTAGAAGGTGCGGTTTTTTTTAAAAGATAGATAATAAAAAAATTCGCTGCCCGTGTTTTTTTGTTTTTCTTGAAACTCAAAACTGGCTGTGTAAAGAAGGTGTAAAGTTTTTGTGTAACGTTATAACATAGGATAAATTTTGGGAGGTTTTTTAGGCGGCATGTGGACAACTCAGTATTGACTCCTCAAATAAATTAATGGCACAGATTTGTAGAGGAAGGGATGCTCCAAAATGACTTTTTTTTTGTTTGTTGAAATTCGCATTAGTTCTCGAATGGGAGTGTAAAGAGTGCGAAAATCTGGGGGTGAAAAAGCACATTTTGGTCGAGTTTTCAACTTGTTTATGTCTGATACTAACTCCGGTTATGAGTTTTTAAAAATGTTTTCTGACAGAAATGTAGAGCGGATCAAGGGCTACAATCTGCTTACAAGCAGACTTTTCTACGCTCAATAGGGAGTTAGGTCCTGGGGTTTAAAGTTTACACTCTAGTCGATGGTGTAAAAAACAGATTTTAACTAAGAATTCTCTGCCAGCTTTTTCCGCTTATGAGTCGTGCTAAAATGAGTATAACAGTAATCAAGCAGCTTCTAGGGGCTACACGTCGCAGCAAACCGCATTCAAAAAAACGCAATATTGAGTTATTTATGGGGGTGTAAAGTTCGAAATCAGACGTGAAAAATGGGCGAAAAAACACGTTTTTCCCCAATTTTGATTGGTAAATCATATCAAATAATTTTTGCAACAGAATTTTTGCACATAGAAACGTACTACGACTCGAAAGCTACAAACTGTACCAAACCGAATTTCTTTACACTCAATGGGGAATACGGTACGGATTTTTAAAGTTTACAATGTTCTGAATGATGGAAAATATGTCTTTGTTTGGGTTTTGTTCGCCACTTTCTCCTTTCAGAAGTCAGGATAGGTCCAATAGAATAAAAATAAAGTGCCTTATATGGGGTGTATGTCATAGCGAATCGCGTATGTCTAAACCAATATTAAGCGAGTGTAAAGTCAAGAATGGGGTGCTTTAAACAGGTTTCTGTCTTGTTTCTTTCTGCCAGCTTCTCCGGTTATGAGTCAGGGACATGATTCTCAAGTCTGTAAATGAACCTGAAACCAAATTCGATACGCAATTTTGGCGCGTATGTTTACACTCAACAGTTCAGTAAAGTGGTTTAAACCAATGTTAATTTATCCTTACGACATTATGGAGACTTACTATTTTCATAAAAGTTGGTCGTAATATCGAAGCAATATTAAAATTACGATTCTGACTAAAATCTTTTTTACACTAGGTGTTAACATATCGTTTACACTACATATTAATCTTCGTTTTTGAGCCTTGCGGAAACCTAATTTTTTCCTTATGACTAGAAATTTTTAAGGAATCAAGTGTGAGAAGTCGGTTAGACACATTTTTTTACACAACAGTGGTGTAAACTGTTTTACACCTAATGTTAATTTGTCATCAGACCATTGTTGAGACGTGATGTCTTTATAAATGTTGATTGTAATATCCGCGTAATATCAGATTTACGAATCCGACTAAAATCTTCTGTGCATTCTGTGTATGTAAGTAAACACTGCATATGATCTTTTGACCTAGAGCCTTGCAAAAACATAATAAATTTCTTAAATTCAAAAAAACAATAAATCAAGTGTGAGATATATTGTATGTAGTCACTTGAAACTTTCAGAAACCTCGCAAATAACAGCACTTTTTTCGCCAACTGCCCGCAGAAAATTTATGCCCTCAGACGATAATGCCAGTGCGTAATCTCTAAAGTGCTGTTTTGTTAGAAGGATGCTCGAAGAACTCGAAAAAGTTGTTCTTATTGTTTTTTGTTTCGAGGTTGATGAGAAAAGAAGCAAATTCTTGACGAACCGTTCGCGAAAAAATGGCGTTTATTTGTGAGCGGTACTGTACATAGAAATACAGTAAATCGAGCTTCTAAATGTCTTGTCAGTCGAGATTTCGCAAATTTTTCGGCGCTTCGCGCCGAATTTTAGCTAAAGTCATAGAAATTTATTGATTTTTCCGCACAAAATTGTTGAAAATTTCAAACTTTTTTGCAAAAATATTGCGTCAAAAGTGATTCTATAGTCTGTTTCACGAAACCTTGTGCATGGATCGCAATTCTTCAGTCGATATAAATCGTTTACAAAAGCGGTTCAAATATAAGCAGCGATCATGATAATTGGCATAGCATTGGATAAACAAATGAAGTTTTACTGTGCAAAATTTCATTACAGTAAGACGACTAAAAACCACTTTTGTATGTAGCTACCCGAAAGGTCGAAGAAAATTGATTTTCATGCACAAGGTTACGTGAAATAGAATATGTATAGATAAAAGTATAGACCACACAAAAAGCGTAAAAAACGCGTTTTTGTGCAAAGAGCAAATTTTTGACATGTTTTTGGTGGTTTTTGTAAAAGTTAGGGTGAAAATCCTAGATCCAGTACCTACCTTGTCGTACCTACTACGTTAGTGCTTACCAACATTATTCATACACGCAATGTGATAAATATCATTTTAAAATTTACTGAAACAAGCACGCAATAACATGCAAGAAATTTTCCACATATGTATATGTATTTAGCTATCTTCAATCATAGCGATTGGGCGAAAATCATTGCGCCCCGTTTGCTACGCAATCTACCCAACTGTAAAGAAATGTCCACTTGAACGACGCATGCATTTTACTTTGAAATGCGTGTTTCTTAGGTCCATTAGCCAGTGCATTGCTGCGGGCAGTCAACTTTATCGGACTAAATAAGAGTCAGCGAGAAGTAAAATGACAAAACGTGAGATTATTTGTTGAAGTTGCATCATGGTCGAAGTAAGCAACGATCAGAAGCGATAAGTGAATTCCAGCTTGAGCACAGAAAATAATGCTGCTTCGAACTTCAGCTAAATAATATTGCAAACGCGCGGAGTCGGAATATAATTCATACACAATGCAAGTATAAATTGCTAAGATGGAAGCAGTACCTAATGACATTCGCTACAACACTGACAAAGATAGGAATAACTACTATTTTTTGCTAACAAAAAGTTGGGTACTAGCAAGAAAAAATGCTCCGATGGAACAAAAAAAGGTAGAATATACTTGGAACAAAGAATTATCAAGGACGTAAAAGGAGGGGACTAGAAAAAGCTCCTATCTACAAATGTCACAAAATTTGCTAAAACTCAGAAATTTACTAAACAAAGAAAAAATGAAAGTAAGTAAATCAAAGAAAAAACCTACCTGTGCCTAAAACTGCAAGATCTGCTAAAAATCAGACTTTTTCTAAGCAACGCAAAAATCGAAGTATATTCTGCGGCCTCTGAAAAAAATAGGTGAACCTTCTCATATTGTCCACCATACAGTGGGCGGTTCCAAAATTCTGAGGGGGATTTTCAAATTGGAATATTGGCCTTAAAAATAGTGCTATGGCGAAGAAAACACCATTTTTGAACGTTTCTTGTCGAGCTCTATCTATTGGTACCTACCAAAAAAACCCAAAAAGAGCAGAAAGATTTAAAAAATTGAATTCTGGAGGTATTGTTGGGTATTTGCGTTTTCTTGTTGGGTATTTTGCCTTGAGGTGCATACTCCCCAAACTCCCTACGTCTAGGTATGGTGTCCAATGCTTAATATAAAGCTTATAAAATAAATCTCAAATCTGCGTTTTTGCTAATCACTTGCAACGTTAATTTATTTGATATTGTGGCTAGATAAATATTACAAAAAGTTATATCCTATGATTATTTGCGATACCGCAACGAAAGACTGTGATTTCTATATAATGCATGCGTCCATTCAGTACTCTTCTGGCGTTTAATCCCACCAGACCAACCGGATTTCATTCCTGCCCATGTAAACTGATAACCATTAGGCATGGGAGGTTAGGGGTATGCACCAGTGTTCAATCAGAAACGTCGAAAATTGCCGTTTTTCCAACATACCATAATTACTATTTTTTGACCCAGAAAAATATTGCAACATGGCGCTGCTCAGCTATGGCGATATCTGCTTTTGCAGAGTGAGTGGTTCAGTTATCTAGCCCAATGTTTTATCTTTGTTCGACAGGATGCTGCTTTCTTCTGCAGGCCGCAGAATATACTTCGATTTTTGCGTTGCTTAGAAAAAGTCTGATTTTTAGCAGATCTTGCAGTTTTAGGCACAGGTAGGTTTTTTCTTTGATTTACTTACTTTCATTTTTTCTTTGTTTAGGAAATTTCTGAGTTTTAGCAAATTTTGTGACATTTGTAGATAGGAGCTTTTTCTAGTCCCCTCCTTTTACGTCCTTGATAATTCTTTGTTCCAAGTATATTCTACCTTTTTTTGTTCCATCGAAGCATTTTTTCTTGCTAGTCAAATAATAAATGACGTTGTGGGTCTGGGGATTCCTGCGCGAAAAATGGTATCCATCCCCGCAAAAATTTTTGAAAATTGGTCATAAAGTTGACCAATGTTTATAATTTTTACAGATTGTTCTCCTAGATCGGTTTTGCCTGTGCACTGGCCTATATATATGGGATGGGCGGGGGACGCCCCTGAAACAAAAAGTAGTGTCTCACAAGGGTATTCTGGAGGAAAAAATGAAACTTTTTCGAAGTACGTTTAAACGACCGTAAAAACCACTTTTTAACGCGCTTTTGAGCCAGTGAACGCTAACTTTTGCGCCGTTCAGAGTCGGATTTGAGATAGTTCTTGTCTTTAAACTGCTCAAAACCGTTTAAACTCGAGTTTGGCAATGAAAACATGTCAAAATTTTCCGGCGTTTCGCGCCCATTCACTCATATTCTCATTTCTGTACTGTTTTTCTTTGTAAAGCACTGACGAACACAAAAATTAAAAAATTTTCGATGGACTGGATAATGAGGCCAAATCACCAAAAATAGCACTAAAAATTCAATTTTGGGGGTTTATCGATTTGGGGGATGGTCCGCCGAATTCTCGGTGAGTGGGTCCCCAGATCCTCACACGCCCATGTTGATACTTTATACGATAAATTTTTTTGTATATGTGTATGAAATATAGCGAGTTGAATTTATTCTTAAACTTCCTTCATTATTATACAGAGCTCTTTGAGAAACGTTCAATGCCTCTATTTTCTTGTCTTTCTACCAACGGTTCTACTTCTAGAGCTACATATCTGACTTCAAAATTTCCGCTCTTCCACCTAAATAAAATCGTGGGATCTGTCTGCATGTCTGGTGGCAATGTACGAGTTTAAAATTTTATTCAGCAGGAGTAGATGTATTCTGAATGATTAAGATCTCTTTATTTGCTGAATTTTCCATCAATGTACTTCAGATAAATATGGCCTTTCATTTAAATCTTCTACCTCATTGATATTTCATATTTCTGATATGGTTGTTGCACCATCACACTCACATTCGGTATTAGGTAACCTAGAGACCCTGAAATTCACAGAATGTGATTAATATTCAGCATTCTCTAAAATTTACTACCTGAATCTACTCGCATTTTTCTCTTTCATCTTGTCCACGCTTATTTTTGCTTACCTATGTATATTTACAAAATTTGTTATACGAAATAGCGAACTATGAAGAAAATGCTAGAGTTGGCAAGCTGAGTGAAGATGATAGTCAGCTAAACGAAGTACGTTTTTCAGTACCTTAAATTCAATACATACATGTAATGGATTGAAAACAGTTTCAATTTGCATTACACAATCGTTCTGTGTAGGTACCAGCGGAGGATGAATAACTTGGGTTTTCAGTTTAACAAAACATTTTCAGCTTTTTTGTAGCTTTTACTGTTCTTTTTTTGTTGACAAATCAATAGTTTTACTAGCTTTATGTCAATAATTCTGCCTTACTTTTGTCTCGTAGACTTAGTTTTTTTTCTCCGATAGATAATTCTCGCCTCCATCCTACTTTGCATGTTTGGTCTCCATGTTTGATAATATACCCAAGGGTACTACACAGATATGCGGAGACCTGCTGACCATTCTGGAGAGGTGTGAAAGGGCGAAAAATTTTTAGAATCACGAAAAATTGGTCAAATTTACAGCTAGTTCTTACAAAAGTGACTATTCTGCGGTGAAAAATTTTTTAAACCATACCTCAATATCATCTACGCTCATGAGTGTTCGACTAAATCAAAACGGTGATTGTGAATAAAACATTTGTCTTTCGATATGACTGACCTCCAGTGGATAACATAGGTGCACAAGGTCAGGGTCGGCAGGTGGGGAAGGGGGGGGGGTGATAAAATCTCAGAAATCCAAAACAGTAAATTTAATGTTCACGCATTTTTTTGTTGTTTACACGACCAAAATAGTCAGAATAGCGTATACAACGTGTTTTCGAAGTAATTTCGCGTTTTTACTTCATTTTGACTGCATTATATCACTTTTAACACTGAAAAATACAGAAATCGATCAATTTTTAGCGCTTTCTGGGTAAAAAAGTACATTAAAATTTTTTTGACATTTTATTGCTTTTGACCTCATAGCGGTGGGTAATACTCTCCTCACCCTTCTCCCCATTCGCGTGTATGGTGGACAAGTAAGAAGGTTATGAAGTCACTTTTATACAAGAACAGTTCACGTAATTATTTTTTCATTTTGCTGTATCACTAGAACTATGTACGTTACACATTGGTGAATTAGATTGCCACAACAAGTATTTTAGTCGCTTTGAGGAACTAGATATAAACACGTTTGTTGTTTACGCTTAAATTAAATAATGTCGATTAGAAAGACTTTTTTATTTTTAAGATTTCTCATGAACTGGAACGCACTGGAGCCATTCCGGTAAGTGTTTCAAGTAAAAATCGCCGTGATGTTCTATACATGTAGTGCAAAGCGAAAATCTAGCCGGTCGTTCATTGCTTAGGAATAGCAAACCTCTCATCTCTGTCATCATAACTATGTGTTTTTATATGTGTACATTACGTACGTAAGTATGCGTGCTTATCGTTTAAACATTCTACTTTAAATAACATAAAAATACATAATGAAAAAATTGAAATGTAAATAAAATATTATAAAATATGAAGTAATAAACGTAAAATAAAAATGGCATAAGAAAAAATAAAATATGTAATACAATAGATAATATGTAATTATTTTTGAAAAAATCCACTTAAATATGGCAGATATAAATATAACTATAAGTAAATATAAAGTGAATATAAACACGTATAAAATAAAAATAGAAATATATAATAAATGCGGATTATATCTTATATAAATATTAAATAAGGTAAATAATATATCTTACAAATGTAATGTAAATATTAGTATGTATACTACGAGTACTACCCATCAAAAAATGGCGCGAACAGATCCTTGGCCGAGGAAATCGAGCAGTAAATCAAGCCTCTAAACGTCCTTTTACCTTAATTTCAAGCATTATCTAGCGCTTTGTACCGCAATTTCATTAAAGTATTCAGAAATTTAATTTGTTGACGAAAAATTGCCTTAAATTTTCTAAAAAAATTTTTTTAGAAATTGTTGCTCTAAAATTGATTTTCAATAAATGCATATATGAACGTAAAACGCCGAAAAACGCTATTTCGCATGTGAAGGGCGAATTTTATACTCATTCTTGTGAACTTAATGGTTTATTCGATTGTCTTGCTCCATTCTTACTCGTATCTTGAATAAGCGTTCTCTTGAATAAGGATGGGTTCTTCATTGCTTTTTCCTTTACTTGAAATTCCATTCCAGCAGAAATGTTTTCTTTAAGGCTAACACGCAGCTACAGACAACGCTCTATGTCAATCCTGGCTCCGACAGTGAACAGGTATTTGTTTTTAATAATTTTTTTGTTTAGAAGAGACGGTAATGGCCGTCCCTTTAGTCATAATAGTTAACGAAATGCAGAAAGTAAATGTATTTTTTATGATTTGTGGTCATCATTTAATATAGTTTTCCAAATTTTTTCCATTGTTTTGCACCAGATAGTATTATTGATTTATTGACTTTCTTGATAGTCTTAAAATCTTATTTTCATGCAGATACTTATTTTCTTAATGCAGTAAAGATGTGGCATTTAAAAGATTCCTTCGAAGTAGTAATTTAAACAAATTGGTCTAATTTTTTTGGCAAAAATTCTGAACAATTTCGACATTTCGCGCTATACCCTCTAGTAGCATTGTATGTACCTTGCTATCAGCGTCAGACTACGAGGAAAGGAGGAACTGCCGTAATTTAAATCATCGTTGTCTTTTATTTTTTTTATTTTTCATTAAAATAATTTCAAAATCTTTATATTTAATGGCATTTTGAAAAAGCATACACATTTTAAATGCCTACTCAAGTTTTAAGAATTCCAAATTTTTCAAAATATTTTCTATTTTATGATTCTAGACGCTGGAGTAAGGGTAACTGCGAAGAGCCTCCTCTATTTTGAACCTAAACAACGGCTTTTAGGACTAGATTTTGCTAGTGTTAGGAGGTTTGAGGTGCCTGCTTTCATATTCGAAAGTCTTATTCGTCGCCGATGTTTTTCTTTATCTACCGCAGACCTCTATGAATTTTCTGAATGAAACATCTCATAACCCTTTTGTACATATGTTTCTAGCTGCATAGTGCTTTAACATAGACAGTTTTTAATACACACACTTAATATACATAGCTGAGCTCACTGAGTAAAGAATCAAAATTGGAAAGACGTTTTTACACATGCACCATGGAGGAGTATGGGGATATTCACCTCACCAGGATTTTTGAAAGGCATATCTTCCTCAGGTAGTTTTGGGAACAAACCTATTGCTCGAAGCATGAAAAATTGTCAAACGACGTCTATCAGCATAATTTTGAGTGCCGATGCTAATTTTTGGAGCAGCAGAACGTTCAATTCGTTCATTCAAACACTTTTCTTCCGTCTACGTATATATTTGATGTTACAGGTCATTCTATCGTCCTTACTTTTATTTATTTTTATTTTCAAGCAACTTTAATCACAAAAATTCATGAATAATAAAATACAACGAATTAAGTATCAAAATTTGACATTAAATAGCAAAATAGTATTCATTTATCCCCCATTCTTTTTAAGGAAACTCAGTTTATCCCTCAAAGAACTTTTGACCATGTGCATGTACGAAGACGTACATAAACCGACGAATCGATAGATTATTGGGCTTATATATCATAATCTGTAACTAATTTGGTTAACATTTGGGATAATATATTGTAACAGTTGCACTGTGTAGCTGTGTTTTGTCGATTCATCGAAATAATGCATTATTAGCTTGAGTTTAGCACCACAGTTTTTTGTATTCGGCAAAGATTTTTCCCGATATACAAAGTCTTTTCAGGACCGTCTTTGTACATGTACAAAGATTTTTGGGAAGACAAAAACTGTGAAAAGGTGTAAAATTCCCAAAAAATTTCGGTGCTTCGCGCCGAAATGAGTAATTGTTTGTTTCATATATCTTTAAATTGCAGAATTCGCATTTAAAATGTAAAAATATCCAATTTTTCGGCGGTATGCGCCGTTTTGAGATAATTTTTAGTAATTTTTGGCGTCAGAAACTCAGAAATTAGCTGAAATACTTTACTAAGGGTCGAAAAACCCTGTTTTACCATACTAAAATCGCTACTCTACCATATGATACTACAACAAAACTTGCATGTACTAAACGTACAAAGACTTTTGGGGACCATCTTTGTACATGTACAAACGGACCTTGTACAAAAAAAACACTGGTTTAGACATTGTTTAGCGGTTGTTTGTTTCTCTGAATGCGACTGTTTAAGCCTTGCGTAGAATTGTTCGTCTCGACCAATAACGATACAATAATCAAAGCGATTGTGGTGTTTGCTGAGGGAGTATTCAATGGCGAATCTTACGTTGTGCACGCGCCGCCGAATGTTGTTACAAACAACCTCAAAGTTCAGTTGAGACCCGAAAAAGATATAGCCGTGGACTTGAATGTGAAAGCGCTGGTCGGTTTTAAGCAAAGGTTTGCTTTAAAAGTTTAAACGATTGAGGACTTAAGCATACATATAAGAGCGGGATGGGGGATCGCCTCACCTAACGTCGGCCGTCTACCCACCCATCCCTTCCCAAGCCAGAAAATTTTTGATTCCTCCCTCTATTTTCGGAATCAAATTTTTTGGCCGTTTTTACGTGTTTTTTGGCCGTTGTTAGCCGAAAATCGGAGGTCATTCACCCCCACCCCCTAAAAATGGCCGGGGATCCTCTCCCAAAAAAATCAAGCCGTTACGTGTATGGACTTAACTACCTATAGACCATTTTTTAACCTAGTGCAAGTGTTTTTTGTATAAGGTCCGTTTGTACATGTACAAAGATGGTTCCTAAAAGTCTTTGTACATTTTGGTAGTGTATTTTAGCTAATTTCTGGGTTTCCGAGGGCAAAAATCACTAATAATCGTCCTTTCAAAATGCAATTTCTGACATTATAATGATATATAGAACACACAATTACTCATTTCGGCTCGAAGCGCCGAAAATTTTTGCGAATTTTAAACCTTTTTTGCTGTGTTTGTCTTCCCAAAAATCTTTGTACATGTACAAAGACGGTTCCAAAAGTCTTTGTACATCGGGAAAAAACTTTGCCGATTACAAAAAATATATGCCTAGTGCGTGAAATTCGCTCGGCAAACCCATTTCCGTATAATTGTAGCACCCGATTTCTTCATCGCTCGACCGGCGACCTAGATAAAAACTTCGCCACGTGCTCAGCCTGGCAAGGTAAAAATTGACTGCTACAGTAATAAGGGAATTAGTTTTCTGATTTGATTCAAGCACTAGGTTACAAAACGGACTATAAGCTATGCATTGTTGTAGAAAATTGGCAGGCAACGTTTTGCATTAATTATGGTCATCATACTGTTTTAAAATTTGGTTACTGGGAAAATTATCTTTGCTTTTCCAGTATTCAGTATCACGTATTCGAATTGGACAGATCTTTCCCGAAATTTTCGTTTTATGCTCAATGCAACGACACTGTACCTCAGCCGAAGAGTTACGTAAAATTTTCCGTTAACGAAAGACCTCAACGGGTGAGTAAAAACATGGCATATGCGTTCTTTAATATTTTGAGGCTAATCAATCGCTAGATTATTTGCTTTTTGTAATATGGAATTACTACCTAATCGTACGCCATGTTTTTTTCCGTACAAAGTGCCTAATTTGCTTGGATTTCCTTTATCTTTAGCGCCATTAAATATTTCCAGTTTAGGAACGTTCAAAAAATTCTGGACAATTATTATGTTCGATTAAGGATAGCAAAAAGCTGTTGAACAGAAGAATGTAAAAAAGCACTGCATAAATTATGTGCATGTGTAGATTTTTTGCATTGCACTGTGGTAAAGACTCAACTGTGTATGTCCCCTTGTTTGAAATTTTCGAACCACGTTCGTTACTGTTTTTATTTAGCATTTCAATTCTGGAAATCTGATTGTTTTAATTTTACCAGAGATTAAACAAAGTGTAGTATTAAGTCATTTAAATTAAGATTAAGACTAAAGATTACTGAAGGAATAGAGTTTGCTAGTAAAATAAATTTTCGTGGTTTCGTTTTGTGATGTACTTACGCCGTCTCTTATTTTGTTTCAGTCCCTCTGCACGTTGTATGTTATTCTTATACGTTTTCTTACTCGATTCAAACGAAAACAAGGCATAAATAAAGTGTATTTTATTTGTTGCTTTTTTTCTCAGAAACTACGTTAGGATAGCTCATTAATCCGTGTTTTTCTGCATTTTTTAACATTAGAAAAATTATCTTAAAATTTTATCTCTTTCAATAAGCTTTTTTATACGAGGCTTTTCTGATAAAATGATGCAATTTTTTCATTCTTTTCGGGCATTGCCTTACGTTCAAAAAATTTTTTCACGCACAAGGGATCGACTGGCCTCCTCCCCATACGTGGGCAGCACGAAAATTCTGGGGGATGCAAGATTTTTCAAAAGTCAAAAAATGGCCTTAAAAATGGTGGTATAGCAAAAAACACCATTTTTCAACGTTTCTCATCGAGCACTATCCATTCGCATCAAATAATTGCGAAAAAAAATATTTCAAAATTTGAATTCTTGGAGGTGCATATCCCCAAACCCCCCACGCTTAGGTGTGCCTCTCCCCCTAAATACACGGCCCTGATAACAGACGTTTATTATAGTTTTTTATTAGTTGGCGTTGTGGGTCAATGACAACTTTCTATTGGACGAAGAAGTTTTGGTTCGTGGCAACCGATTGGACACAAAGTTTGTGAGTCTGCGTGGTTCGGGTGCACTTTTTATTCAAATGGAATCAGTAGGAGGCCAGATTAGCGTTCGATGCGACGATATGGAAGTTTGTGGCGAAGTTGTTAATGCGTTGGCTGATTTCTTCGGCCTGTCAATGCTAAATACAACGGCAGAATTTCCATTCGAAGTGGAACGATTAATCGCTTTGTTGAATCAGGTTGCCAGCTTGCCGCAATGTCACCACACATGGGCGTGGTTTTCTGGACCCCCCGAATCCGGCAAACCCATAAAATTGATATACCCGCAGAATTGAATTTTGGGTGCTATTTTTGGCAATTTTGGCCCCATCAGACCCCCAGAATTTGGCTGCTGCCCATATATGAATGTCTACACAAGTGGATAGGACACAGTTTCGAAACTTTTGGGCAGGAAAATTTTTTGAGGACGAAAGTGCTAGAAATCGATGGTATGGATAGAAAACATTTTTATTCAATGTTTCTCGTCGTACTGTGACCACTGGCGTCAAAGAATCGTGACAAAAGAGCAAAGTATTCAAAAACGGAATTATGGGGTAGGGCTAGGTATGAATTTGACTAATTTGACGAGGCTTGTCTGCCCTTTGTTGGTCCGCCGAATGCGAATTCCTTACATCTTCGCTCACACATTTCTTTTGCCACACTGTTGTATTATCAACGTCATTATTATTATTATTATTATTATTATTATTATTATTATTACTATTACTATTGTTGTTGTTATTGTTATTACACGATTTGTTATTATTAGTATTATTAGTCCTTATTCATTTCGTGTACATATGTCATATGTATGCATTATGCAATGGCAGTTACGTAAACGTTATTCGAATAGCGTCTCGTCTGACAAGACTTGTGGTAGTATAATCATTGTTACAGTGAGGATTTCAACGTCGTAGTGCTAATAGAATTTCAACTTTAGCTCCAAAACTTATTTCAACTATTTTATTCTTCCTAGCAATATGCTGATATGTCAATGAATATAACTTGATCCGGTTCGTTAGAGTTTCTACTTCGTACTCATTTAACTTTTTTTACCAATTTTATTGTGAGACCAGTAGATTATGTGCCCTGAAATCTCATCCGTTATTATGTTCATATTTTTGATTTAAGTGCATAAATGAAAAATACACTTTATTCCTCCTTCTCATTTTTCGCAATTGCTTACTGTTGCTTGACAACTCGTGTTGTTGTTCTTGTTGGAGAATGATTGAGCGAGCACTAACAAGTGATCATCCATGGACGTGGGGATGAGGTTTAGACCTAATATGGGCGGGGGGGGTCTGGACCAGTGATCGACCGGGTCGGGCCCGGCCGGTCATAGCAGGCCTGGGCCCGGCTGAAAATCACCGGGCCTCAACCGGGCCTCAAATAATTATCGTTAATATTTTAGACGTTTTCTATTTCAGCTGTTGTCCGTATTTCTTATGAATTTGCTAGCCTGTGATTCTATTCAAATCCATTTGCCTTACTTCTGCCCACCTGCTCATTATCATATACTTGTCAACTTCATATGTGCATTCATCTTCTATGCAACGCTTCAATTAGAGGCGTAGCCGGGATTTTGGTTCGGGGGGAAGGGGGGCATACACAAAAAATTTTTTTAAGACTTATTTTGCATTGGATGTTAGTAACGTTATGTACCTATAATAAAACTGAGTTTTTCGACCTTTAGTAGTGTAGCCTAGCTAATTTATGGGTTTCTGACCATCAGAAATACAAAAATGTTAATCAGCGCGAAACGCCGGAATTTTTTGAAATTTTTACCGTTTTCATGTAGAATTTACGGTCTTTCAATTGACAAACACTTCGGAAATCATACGAGGCGCAAAGCACCAAAAACTTTAGTAATCTTTTACTGTCCTTAACATTTTGTAGCCTGTGAACACTAATATTCTGTGATATTTTGCCTGATTTAGGCTATTAAACGCAATGCTGAAGCTTTACAAAAAGAAAGAACAATAACCAGCAGCGCCATGCGCCGGAAAATTTTGACGTCTTAGTTCTTTGAACACAATTTATACCGCTTAAATCACACAGAACAGACAAATGAATTTCGGCGAACCCTTTTTCCTTTTCGTCCTCCCAAAAATCTCGCTGCACATGTACAACGATATTTTACGGCGGGGGGGGGCTGCGGTGGCGCGCTCAATCGCCCCTAGAAAAATTTGTGAAAAAGCACTTTAATGTTAAATACTATCGCTAAAATTTTCGCAAAATCGGCCAAATCTCGCTTCTAAATTTAGCCCAAAACACTTAAAATTGATGAAGTCCTACATTGTACAAGATTTCTGAGCTGAAATGCGCTTTTCGACCTCTGCTAAGTATAAAACGCAGCAAAGGGTGCTGCCAATAAGATATTAAAGAGATGTATCAATGACAATTTTGTTTTTATCGTTTTCAGGCCCATTTGTGGCCTTCTTATTAACAAGATATAATTCAGAAAACAGAAAATGCGCAAAAACATAGAGAAAATTTGGCCATTCCTTTCATTTAAAATAGCATTATGTGTCCTGTCCTTGTAAAGAAAGACAAACAAAGCAAAGAATAGACAAACTGGTACACAATCATTTTCGCACATTCACTGTTATGCTCAACAAGCATTGCGCAGTTTCATTCAAGAACAAATAGAGCAATGAATCACTAAAGTGATAAGAATTGATCAATTATTTTAGCTAATTTAAGCTTTTGAACTCATTGGATCTATATAACAATACATATAATAAAGACTCGGCGCGAAGCGTCAGAAAATTCTTGACGTTTTTGCCTTTTTGAACTCAATTTTCTGGACGCAATTATTACACTCGAAAAATCAACGAAATTTCTCAAAAATATCGGGGGAGGCATGTGCTCCCTATGCCCCCTGGCTACGCCTATGGCTTCAATACGTGTCCTATCCTATACACTACACAATTTCAGTTGACGTCAATGTACGGTATAGTTTGAGTTCTAAAATCCAAATAGCATATCTTCTATCCGACCATATCATAGTCGCTGTTATGTCTGAATGCTCAATTTCCTTTAAATATCTACATGAAACCTTGTGCTTTTTCAAACCGTGTTTAGTTGCACGTGCATTTTAATAATGGAATTGCGCGCTATTGTATTAAAAACTTGGTTCTTGCTTGAATAATGCTACCAAAATCCTTGCTAACTACTTAATTAATTTTTAGAAAGATTGAATAATTAACAGAGCTTAGAATTCAAAAATTTTCTGTAATACAGCAGTAAGCCTTGCGTTTGACAAATAACAAATGTAAAATCGGTCTAAATATGTATCTTATGCATAAAATTATATTGGAAGCAAGGCATGTTGTTAGTATATAAGCCCGGGCCGGTACCAAGCTTGGCAGCAAAGGCCGCGAGCCGGTATTTTTGAGCCCGGTCGATCACTGGTCTGGACCTCCCGAGATCTGAAAGACCCCCAAATAGATTGACCTTCAGAATTGAATTTTTGGTGCTATTTTCGGCAATTCGGCGTCATCGGATTCCTTAGAATTTTGTTGCTGACCATGTATGTATGGTTTAGACCCTAAAAAATTCGAAATTACCGAGCAGACCTACCAGAATATTATTTGGCTTTTTTAGCGGTTTTTGAAGCAGAGTCAAACATCTGCATCAGTGAATAGTCAATATTTCTTCAAATTACAGAGCTGAACATGATCTATTGCAGATTATTCAATTTTTGATATTTCTCGTTCATTTTTCTATGTATTGATTGCCTAAAAGTGAAAACATTTGAAACTATCCTCAGTCTATTCTGAAGTTTATCCCTTAGAATATGAGGTCCAGAATTCCTTGAATGAGTTTTCTTACTTTTTCTTTCAGATTGTCACTTGTCAATCATACCATAAAAATTCTCGTCATAAATTTTTCAGGTCGATGATTTATACATGGTAAAGGACCGATTGATGGCCGAAGCAGCCGATTATGGTGGCCTTATAAAGGGTCTTTTTAATTAGAGCTGAAGATGCACGCCTCTTGGACGACATGTAAATAAACGAGTTAAATAAATCATGAAATCACTATCAATAACTGTATGAGAATATAACTAAGCTATGTAGTTTTATTCAAAAATGTTATCAGTATGCTGATTTTTATTTCTGTCCGAATATTATTTTTGGACAACTTTAGTCCGCGATTAAGCGTATGTCAGACCTGCCCCTTTCTCGTAAAATATTTTTCGTTTTAGACCAACCATGAAACGCTATTACGCCGAAATTTATGCTTTGAATCAGCAATTAATCGCACAACACAAAATTCGTACGGCTAATCAAGATGAATTGAGGAATTGTTTGAAACAAATCAATCAAATAATACAGAAAGCTGGTCGACTGAGAGGTATTTGATTATTTAATCAATCTGTTCGTATGAATTAGGTATTTCATTTGGCAGACATTGGTCTCAGGGGCGTACGCAGGATTTTTTCTAGGGCACCAAATAAAGTGCAATTTCTGACGTTTCCGAACATGCTCTATCTGTTAAGCTCATAAAATATAAACTTTTCGAACAAGATTCTATTTCCTCATGAGCTATAAAAATGACGTTTTTTGGCCGAGCTTGGGCCTAAATTAACGAAAATAATGATTCTATGACGCGAAGCGCCGAAAATTTTGAGATTTTCCGATAAAAAGATTTTCATGCATTTCCTTACCTCTCCAAAATTATTTTTGGGCTGAGGGAGGGGGCGGCCGCCGCTCCTTGCATACGCCCATGATTGATCTAATATAAGCCTGCTCCGCTTGAACTAAATATTTTGGCAGAAAATTTTGCCTACCTAAAAATTTTGATCATAATATATCGATAATAAGTTGGTGCACTCAACGTCACTTTGAGGTTTCCTTATTTTGTAGACGTATAATGAAAGCAACAGTAAACACGCGTGGGCAGAACACATTGCTTTCGATTCTTCTTGTTTTTATAGATGTCTGTCATAAAAAGTTGTCCTTTACCTTATGAATTCTAAGGTGATTTTCAGTAAAAATTTCGAATCACTCAGATTTATGGTTGCCTACATACGTATGACCCAATGAGTCATTAAAATGTAATGTTTCATGTGATGACCACTACGAATATAGAGCTAATTCATGTAATAGTGAAATAACAGATGAAAGCTATTTAGGCGTTGGAGTTCATAGTATTTACATGGTGTCACAAAATACTAAAACTATACTAACACTCTATTCGGAATAAACGCAAGGATAAAAAAGTCGCAAGGAAAATAAGATTGCGAAATATAAAATTCGAAATGTCCTGTACTCAGGCAAATAGTTAAATGCGCTCACGTGTGCCCCATCAAAAAATTCCCGAAATCAACCTTTTTCAAATTTATCTTAAATGTCTCAACATTTGGAGAATTTCGAATATATTGCGGAAGATCGTTTCAAATTCTACTTTTTCTAGTAGCAAAACAATACTTTTTACAATCAAGTCGAAATTTAACTTAATAGATTTGATTTGCAAATGCATTCCTAGTACGCGAATGACCATAAAACTGATAAAAATCTTCAGAAGGTAAGAAGCTATTATGAATAATATACGTAACAATTCAATCAAGATAAAATCTACGAAGTTCAAGCCTCTTAATTTAAGGCTTTTAGCCTTTAAGAAAGTCCCGTATATCCAAATAACCTGGTAAATTTCCGCTGTACCCGTTCTACCCTGTTGATATCAGAAAGCAAATGAAGACTCCGTACAAAATGATAGGCTTCCTATAGAAATCGACTTCTAAGCATCGTGGAAAAATATACAAATACTTTGTTGTACAGTTATTCAATTCTGTGTCGAATGCTTTATTTTTCGTAACACAATTTGCCCCGCTTAATTTTTAATTGATCAAAAACATCTCAGTTTTTTAGATTTTTTAGGCCAAATCGATTTTCGGGCCAAAGTGACATTAAAAAGTAGTATAAGCGCTAAAATAGCGTTAAAACTACGTTATTACACAGTTTTTGAAGCACTTTTGAAGAAAATTTTCGAATTTTTATCCGTTTTTTAGTCTTCATTTTGCCTTATTTTCCCAGAACATTTTCCACTCTCCCATTCTGGGTAGGGGTCAGGCAGGACCCTTAAACCCCCCACTTGTGTGTCTCTGGCCGTGACTCGAACCCGGGCTTCGTGGTTACCGGCCAAGCAGAATTGAATGCTCTAAAAAATGGAATTTTTCACGGTAGTACCATTAAGTCGATTTTTTGAGGATTCTATCATTTTGTAACACCCTGTATAAATATGTGCAATGTACGTTTACTAAAACTTTCGGGGATCATTCGTGTCTCATCTCCAACAGCTTTGGACGCCTTGTTTCTGGACAGGTTGCGAATTATGATTATTTAAATATTTTATTTACTGCAGTCGTTTCGATAGTTCTTAGTTTTTGAATCAGAAAAATGCAGCTCCTATTCATTATTGTAACCAAGCATAAAGACGCCACAATTTCGGTGTATGATTGACCAGAAAGTTTATTTTAGGAGGAAAAACAATGCTCTATCGTTGGCTTCGAAAAGTCTCAAAGAAATGAAAAAGTTCAAATGAATTTTGGAGTCTGCTGGGGCATTCAATTTCAGAGGATTTAGCTCCAGCTCCAAACTCCTCAAGACCGAGGTGTTTATAATTATGCGCTGCATTTACTTTACACCACACCTGGGCTTGGGGGGTTTGGGGTATGCAACCCCGAGAAACCAAAATACCTTCCCCCATAAGCCAAAATACCCCCCAGAATTCAATTTTTGAATTTTTTGTTTTTTTCGCAATTTTTTGATGCCAATGGATAGTTCTCGATGAGAAACGTTGAAAAATGGTGTTTTTTCGCCATACTACCGTTTTAAATGCCATTTTTTGACCTTTGAAAAATCTTGCTACCCCCCTTTCCCCCAGAATTTTGGTGCCGCCCACCTATGCTTTACACTCATTCAACTTGCGAGATTTGCCTTATTTCAATTCAGTTGGACAAGCGAAAACGGACGTAATAAATGCTTGCCGCAATGCTATAAAAGAAGGCAATGCTATCGCAGTGATACCAAAGATAATTCGTGTTGGTGTGTAACGTTTTTGAAATTTTTATGTATGCAGTATTTGCATAATGACCATATCTAGGATTTCGAGAACCATTAGATGATTAAAATTAAAGGCGTTTTTGCATATCTCGACGAGCTGTGCATGTGCGTAAGTGGAAAAAAATTTCAGGAAAAAGTTGAAAAATTTCTAATCAATTTCATACCCACATAAAACAAATCTGTCGTTTAGACTATCTATACAGCAGACTTATCATCATTCAATCGACGAACAATTTTCCGACCCCTCTCTTTGTATTTAATCTTTTGCCTAGAGTCTATTGAGTAAGGAAAAAATTCATCGGAAAGTTCGAATTTTATGATCTTCCGACAAAAAGCGTCGAAAAATGCGGTTTTTTTCGAGCTATTCTGACGAATTTCCTACATAGAAAAATTATACGGCAAATACAATGATAATTCGGAAAATTTCACATGTTCTATTTGTTAACTCAAATGTGATTGGTTTTAAATGGAGTATAAGACAAAAGAATAGAAAACAAATTCGATGCGAAGCGCTGGAAAAAATGAATGCTATTTTTGTCCAACTCAAATACAAAACTATACATAAACAAATTTTGAGTACGCTAATCACGTTTTGGCGATGCTTCAGACGCTCTACGCAAATTTTTAATTTTTTATGACCCTTGAGCTATAAAAATGTTTGTCATTTCAGGGGGCCCGTGACCGTGATAGGAGAAGGACAGTACAGCATTGCCGATATAAATTTCTCCATCCTTGAGTTCACTCAAATTACAAAAATTGACTGCATTCATTGGCTGAAAATTCAAAAATTTTGATGTAAGCTTATTCAAACTGATGTGGAAAAATTCTCGTTCTCAAGCTTGCGTTATACTCGTATATAGGCACCTACCTACCTGCTGTATGCTTAGGCTGGTAGTTAAGAGTGGCGGATCCAAGATTTTTTGACGGGTAACCCAAAATTTTCCTGATAGTGTCAATAATTCGTATATTACGCTTAAAGTAGCGGTTTTCGCTGTCTTTTGACAGAATTATTTGTGATCCGGAAGGAATGTTAAAAATTTTCGAAAGCATTAGCAAAATTAGCGCAGAATTCGGCACAAAGCGCCGAAAATTACTCGAGAAATCATTGCATGAACAAAAAAAATCATTGTTCCGCACATAAACTACTCTTTCGTCGTAAGAATAAGGTTAATACCCGGCGTTAAGCGCCCGAAAAATTTTGAAGGTAAAATAGTCAGAAAATTCTCACAATTACCTATTGCACCCAACTGTTTTCTGACGACAGGGCCCATCTAAGTCCGCGCTCGGTGCTTACCCAGATAAGAGATGCCTGCATACATACGTTTCACATAAGTTTGGGCACAAATTTTAAGTATTTTTCGAAAGTAATCCGGCGGATTATGTGCGGTAATTATATATCAAAACAATGCTATGATCGCAATCATATCTGGGCATGAGGGAATGTGCACCATAGGTGGGCAGCACCGAAATTCTGGGGGGGCGAAAAACTTTCTGGGGGGGTGAAAAAATTTTCAAAGGTCAAAAAATTGTCTTAAAAGTGGTTGTATGGCGATAAAACACCATTTTCGACGTTTCTCATCGAGCACTATCCAATGGCATCAAAAAATTGCTAAAAAAGCAAAAAAAATTTCTGGGGGGTATTTCAACTTCTGGGGGGTGCATACCCCCAACCCCCCCTTCCACGCCCATGTGTGGTGTGCTCCCCTTCGAGAAACCAAAATACCACCAGAATTCAATTTTTGAAATTTTTGATGCCAATGGATAGTACTCGATGAGAAACGTTGAAGAATGGTGATTTTCCGCCATACCGCCATTTTTGACCTTTGAAAAATCTTGCAACCCCCAAGAATTTCGGTGCTGCCCAGCGTTTTACCAAAATGTTAGTAAATGCTGAAGTTGTCATCATAAGCTTTATTAAAAGCAAAACAACCATAGGATTCCCAGAACTACATAAATCAAGATAAGGATCGGCTGTCCAAAGCGAATTTTTCCGTGCGAGGTACCTACAAAGTACACATAAGATAATGGAATCTTTCACACAAGTTATCCAGGCTTTACCAGCAATTTCCAGGACTCATCAAAAATTGCGAACAATGTTCAGATCCCATACCAATGCAAGGAGTTATCTTGTCTATCGTACTTGGGCAGCAACAAATTCTGGGGCAAAGGCGGATCTAGTATTTTCCTTAGGGGAGCGGTACACCAGTTTTTCCAATTCTAATAGGCCTAAAAACCGCCCTTCACGTGCGAAATAACGTTTTACGTTGTTGACTTTTATTTAAAATCACATTTTACGCATTTTTCGAAGAACGCTTAGAACCTTAATTTACTGCTCGCTTCCTGTATTTTTAGCATTAGATCCTAAAGTTGAAAATTTGTATGATTGAAAATATAAGAAACCTACGCAGACATTGATTTTGCCCGTGAATAGTTTCTAAACCAATTTCATGAGCAAAAATGGCTTGAGTGAATAAACGTCAATATGTATAATCAGGCGCGAAGCGCCAGAATGATCCGAGAAATTATAATTAATGACGGCTGACAATCATCGCAACTATTCTTTATCTCGACAAGTTTTTGGCCAATGAAAGGGCACCACGCCGCCCCCTTAAATCCACCCGCCTGGGGATGGGCCCGCCTGCGACTCAAAAATGCATAGGATCTACCGATTTTTGTGAGGGTCAAGCCAGGCCCCCCACGCTTATGTTCGATGTCCACACGTGTAAGATCCGAAATACAATAAGCTATCCAGAAATCGTGAGTAAAGCTGCGCTTAGCATTTCGTACGTACACACGCATTGCATGCCTGTAGTTTAATTAGGCAAATAAACTAACGCAGTTATAAAGTACCAACGCATCAGTTACAATCAGTGTACAAGACAGTAGCCACATAAAAGATTGTATGTATGTACCTGCACATACGGAAACGACATAATCCACGTTGCATACATAGGTCGCACGTATAGTAACCTCAGAACGCTCACATACATAAGAACAGAAAACTCCGGATTTTAGCATTGATGTAGTCGGCTGAATTAGATACTTACTCGATGCATGTACATACGTAAACCATAGCAAAACCAGTGTGCACATTTAAAATTAAAACTCGAACAAATAAAGTAGACCAAGATACCGCTTCCCTCCCACCATACGTGGGCAGCAAGAAAAGTTCTGGTGGGGGCTGCAAGATTTCTCAAAAGTCAAAAAATTGCCTTAAAAATGGTCATATGGCGAAAAAAACACAATTTGTCGACGTTACTCATCGTGCACTATCCATTGGCATCAAAACATTGCGAAAAAAAACGGAAAAAATTTTAAAAAATTGAATTCTGGGCGGGTGCATACCCCACGTGAGTACACATTTTCAGCTGCCACATAAAAACAATCTACATGGGCACGTAAAGTTGATCGGCTTGTCATTTAATTTTGGTTCTTTAAAAAAATCGCTTCTGCGTAGAACCGTCTAGGAAAATGCAGACAGACATCGTCGATTATCTATGTACCTACGTATAAACATGTGAAAATAATCGTTAGTTCGGGCTTGCTGCCAGATTGTAATTCATTGATCGTTTTCTACCCGCTACAAAGACGATAGCGAGCATTCATGGGCCAGGAAGTATATTTCTAAAGTAAGATAAAACGACGTTTGTAATAAACAGCACTCGTAGGTATGGTTTTCAACCTGGTGCCTGCTGGCTACCAAATTAATTGGTGACTATTAACACAGGAGTTAGTTCATGGAGGACGATTGCCAGCATCTTCGCAGTCAAATAAAAGATAACGCGTTTTTTGACGCTTAACACGCCATTTTGACCCTTCTTAAGTACTCTAAAACTTTTTTATTGTTGAACATTACACTTAAATTCACAGAGCATTTCACTACGTAAAAACCAAGTTACTCGTCGATTAAAATTCCATATTTTGCTTAAATCTATTCGAAGACCTATTCAATCAGTACATATTATAAAGGGTGGGCCAGAAAAAAGGCTACACCCTGTTACATACATTATAACTTACATACATTTAAGAGGGGATCCCCATCCAGAGTCGGACGTCCCACCATCCCCAAAAGCCAGAAAATTTTTGATCCCTCCCCCCTAAATTTTTGAAAAAATTTTCTGACTATTTTTATGCGTATTGGAGGTCATTTAATCCCCCACCACCTAAAAATGGCCGGGACCCCCCTAAATTTCGAGCCGTAACATGTATGATGACTTAGGCAATTGTCGACAAATTATTTTGAGACCAGCTACATTAGATAGATAAGCATGCCCTTGTTTGAAATGCATAAAAATTTTGGCCAAGTGCCAGCAGTTCGTGCACTAAAACGCTTTGTTTACGCATCACTTCGATCTTCAAACCCAAGAGTTTCTTCATTGACTCTCATTATTCAGCACTATATGTACCCTTTTTTGACAATAAATACAGTCAAAAAATTAAGTAGCAGGTTGCATAAACCCCTGGAGTAAATGCGCGTCCTACTAGCTGTAAAAAGTTCATGAAGTCGAAAGCGGGAGTAAATTGATGACAGCAATGAAACTTTCGGCGTTTAAACAATATCAGAGTAGGGTGTAAACAAAGCAAAATACCGTCTTAAAGTTTCACGTTTATATTAGTCTAAGTTATGACCTGTAACATCGGGGTGTAGCCTTTTTTGGCCCGCTCTGTATAACCAACCATATTGTACAGAAATCAAAATTCTGGGTGCAATTCAATAATTCACTGTTCAGCATTGCAATACAATCTAGTCCACGTGGTCCATGATTTTCAAATTCGAAAACGAATACAAAATTCAATTAGAATTTAGTCTCACAAGCTGAAGCAGCAGCTTTTATAATTCACAGCATGCAACTGCCTGACTAATATTTTTCATAAAAATCGATAGACCTCCAATATTCAATTTTTGGCGTTATTCTTAGCGATTTGTTCCATCAAACCCCCAAGAATTTCGATGCTATGTATGGTCTAGCTAGACCCAGTGATCGGACCGAGGCCTCGGCCTCGGCAAGCCTCGGCGTTTTTGGAGCCTCGGCCTCGGCGCCGGGGGCGAAGCTGAAAAGTGCCGAGGCGCCGAGGGTTAAAATCAAATTTGAATAAGTTTAATATGTCCGTTGAATATTAACTATTTAGAATGCATCTGCAGTACAAAGGCTATTTTTTACCTATAGACGTTTCTTATGGTTTTAGTCGCGTACCCACTTACACAAAGTTACAGACATCAAAGTGCCAATTTATTATTCATGTGATGACTAAGTTTTAATTCTCATGCTTGCTACATGGATCGGAAACACATTCCCAAAGGGGGTGAGGGAGGTTTATTACCCCCTTCTCAGGGTACAAGACTCAAGTCTCTGTCAGACGATTTTTGGCGAAAACCTTTTGAATATTTTTGAACCTAATTTTTACTATGGCAAAAGTGCAGCTAAGTATTAGAATTTCCCGAAGTGATACAGTATTTTTGAATGTAAGCAAAGAGTAAATAGACAAACTGTCACTATAAAACATGCATGTAACAGCTCAAAATTTTTGGGGAGGGGCTCCTCAGCATACATGTAAAGGCTAGAAATTTCGGTTGGGGGATTAGCGACTCTAATTCTATATAAATGGCAAAAGCACCTAAAATAGCCAACAAAGCCCAAATTTTCGCCAAAAATGGGGAGGGTGGGTCAAAATTTTCTGACGTTGGAGGGAAGGGTTAGGGATAGACGTCCAACCCTGGGTGGGTGGGGAATTCCCAAAGCCCTACCTGTTACACGTATGGTTTTCGGCCATTTTTATGGGAGAGGGCGTAAATGATTACGAATTTTCGGCCGAAAATCGCAAAAACGCACCTAAAAATGGCCAATAAATGCAGGTTTTGCCAAAAATCGAATTTCGGCTCGTGCATTTTTTGGAGCCATTTTTTATACAATGTTAAAATACTTTCTTGGACAAAGTGATATTAATTATATCGTTTTTCAGTATTTTTTTAGGAAATTTCAAAAAATTTTCGGCGCTTCGCGCAAAATATCACTAATATACTGTATTTAGATTGAAGCAGAGGCATTAAACACTCAAAAATCAATTTTTGTGTAATCTGGGCATCTTTATGCAGATTTAAATATCTTTTGTATCCATTTATACTGTTTTTTAAAAATTTTATGCAAAACAAGGAGGTACTATTTAATAACTCAACACATTTAGCCGTTCAAAGATAAAATTGACTAATTTATCCTGATGTTGCATTGGATTTCTAAGCACAGTAGTGCTTATTACAAGATTTAATTGGCATATTACAATATCTGTAATATTTCTGATTTCTGTAGTACACGTTGTTTTAGCTTTCTCAGTCAAGTTTTATGTGTAAGTTTCATCAAAAGCTCTAAAAATTTCGGCGCTTCGCGCCAAATAATCTTATGAACTATATCCAGGCCGAATTATCACATTTAGGACCACGGTTTTTTGTATACGGCAAAGATTTTTCATAATGTACAGAGACTTTTCAGGACTGTCTTTGTACATGCACAAAGATTTTTGGAGAGACAAAACTGTAAAAAGGTGTAAAAATTCCCGAAAATTTTCGGCGCATCAGTAATTGTCTGTCCTATATATCTTTAAAACAGTAGAATTTGCATTTAGAATGGAAAAAATGTCAAATATTCAGAGACCCGTGAATTAGCTAAGATACGCTACCGAAGGTCGAAAACCCCTGTTTTACCACACTAAATCGCTACTGTACCATACTATAATAGTACACAAAAATTTGCATGTACAAAATGTTCAAAGACTTTTGGATACCATTTTTGTGCATGTAAAAGAAGTATCTTGCACAAAAAAAACACTGTTTAGGACTGCATGCCGGTTGCAGGTCAGACACTGGCAGTATGTAAAAATGTGTATGTTTAAAAATATATTTATATAAATTATCTACAAAAATTTGTTCGCTCATACAAAGACACTACTTGATTTACTGGTCCCCCATTTTGGGATTTCACCCTTCCCTCAACTCTGGACCTTGGGAAACTATGATCGGAAAGTACAGTGCAGTTTCTGTCATATTACCTACCACACCAGAATTGGATGACTGAAAAAGCGTGTTTAAACATGCATTACTGCAAAAGCGAGCACAACAATGGCTACAGTTCTGTCTTTACTTAGCTTACTTCGTTTGTTCGTTTATTTCTTTGACACTGTTTTCTTATTTATGTATAGTAATAAAAGTTTTTAAGTGCTTGTTCAGCCATATTTTTTATTAACTTTTCCAAGTCTGCAACGGCAACTTGTTAAATTAGGTATGCTTTCATTCTGCTGACTTTATTCAATAAATCCTTCACACATTTAATCTACTATTACTAAAAATGACATTCGATAAAGTGTTCAATATTACGATTATTCTCTAGCTCACGTGCATTCAAAATATTCTAAGAGCACTATTTATGGGTATAGGTATATAAGCTTTACCCTCGGCATTACCCTCGACCTCGGCCGAGGCAAGGATTTTAAGGCGCCTCGGCCGAGGCCGAGGGTCCAAAAAGTACCCTCGGTCCGATCACTGGCTAGACTCCCAAAATTTAAGAAATGGAAAATCTGAAAAACGAGGCAAAATCGAAGTCTAAAAAAACTGATGAAAATGAAACTGTTTCTTCAATAGCATTTGAAATTGACCAAAAACTGAAGATTAGCACAATTTTAACACTATTTTAGCATTTATATCGATTTTTGACGTCATTTGGGCACAAAGAACTCAATATTTTGACTACCCCTAGACTGGCTGACCCCACAGACCGGTTGTCGTGCATCCACGGACGGATTTAAGGGGGCGAGAAGGGCAGCCGCCCCCCTTGGCCAAAAATATTTGGCGAGATAAACAATGGATATGTAATTTGCAATTATTTTCGATCATCAGTAGCCATAATTTCTCAAATTTTCCCGGCGCTGCGCGCCGGATAATACCTATTAATGACATTTATTTACTTTTTTGACGACCTGGAAGCCATTTTTTTACTCATAGAATCGATTTCAAACAATTTCAGCAACAGCAGAAACAGCTATATAGCATAGATTTCTTCCATTTTCAATCAAAAATTTTCGATGTTTCGCGTCAAAGTTTGAAATACAGGAAATCAAACAGTAAATCAAGCTTCTAAACGTCCATCCGCCTAAATTTCACAAATTTTCTGGTGCTTAGCGCCAGATTTTCGCTAAAGTCAAGGAAACTTGATGATCTTCACGCATAAAATTGTCCAAAATTTCGAAATTTTTCGAAAACATTACGTCAAAAGTGATTTTATGTAAAGTATACGATGTAATCCGCCTAAAAACGCTATTACGCGCGTAAAGGACAAATTTGTGGACCGTGTTTGATTGTTTTGGAAACAATGGGGTACCGCCCCCTAAGAAAATCCTAGCTCCGCCACTGCGTGCTTCTATGACCGAAACTAATATCTTTTCAAATGTTCTAAGCTTTTTTCCATAATTTCATGTTTTTAATTTTTTAATTATGTAAATGAAATATTCTTTGAAATATATCGAATATTGTTAAAGGATAAGCTTTGCATCGCGCATTAGATACCCACCCACAAGCAATGTGATCACAAGCACAGGGGAGAAGTCGATTTCCAACCGTAATAAAAAACTATTCTACGTACAGATCACCTTAAATGTACATCTAAATATCGCTATATCCATTACTTGCACAACTATTACCTATTTGCATTTGCCTTCTTCGTCACTTGAAACATCAAGTGGGTCTGCAGTAGAATTTTGAGCTTCTTGGTTTACCTTTTCTGAACTATCAGACGAATCGAACGAGTGTTTATCTAACACTTTTAGCCATTCGATCATTCTGAGCAGAAAAAAGAATCGAAATACAATATATATGAGGTTTATAATAAAAATAGCACCATACGATTTTTCCTTCAATTCCGTTTCAACTATAATTTTTTCGATGTATTCGCGTTTGAACTTATCAACCTTTTCCTGAAACAGTGAAGCAAGTTAAAACTAGAAATTTTCACCAATTTTTAGTTGAGATTTTAAATTTTTAGAAAAGAATATGGGGACGAGACAGCCGAATTCGATGGGTTAAAATCTTAAAATTTTCAGTCGAAATATCTGGCCATTTTCATGGGGTGAAATAGACCGATTTTTCGAATTCTACTCGAAAACAGCAAAATATCCGTGGCCAAAAGCCTAATACGCAAGTTGATTCCCGAAATTTTGAGTCATTTTTCAGGGTAGCCGATTTTAAATCTCTCCTAGAATAGACTGGTCGATTCTCGCCAGCATTATTATTACGCGTATCATTAAAACATTGCACAAACTCTCGTACTTATCAATGGACAGGGCCAAAAACCTTTGAATAATGGATGTCCAAAAATTGTCATAAAATAGCCAAAAAATTGATTGCATGGACAGGAATATCATGTCAGCAATCCTCACCGAGCTTGATCTATTGACGTCTGGGAATTGTGAAAAATTACAAAAAACTTTAGGTTCCTGGATTCCAGAAGTTCTGGCCCGGCCGGACCATGACCAGTGATCGGACCGAGGCCTCGGCCTCGGCAAGCCTCGGCGTTTTTTGGAGCCTCGGCCTCGGCGCCGAGGGCGAAGCTGAAAAGTGCCGAGGCGCCGAGGGTTAAAATCAAATTTGAATAAGTTTAATATGTCCGTTGAATATTAACTATTTAGAATGCATCTGCAGTACAAAGGCTATTTTTAACCTATAGACTTTTCTTGTGGTTTTAGTCGCGTACCCAGTTACACAAAGTTACATAGAGCAAAGTGCCAATTTATTATTCATGTGATGACTAAGTTTTAATTCTCATGCTTGCTACATGGATCGGAAACACACATTCCCGAAGGGAGGGGTGAGGGAGGTTTATTACCTCCTCTCAGAGTACAAGACTCAAGTCAGTGTCAGACGATTTTTGGTGAAAACCTTTTGAATATTCTTGAACCTAATTTTTACTATGGCAAAAGTGCACCTAACTATTAGAATTTCCTGAAGTGATACAGTATTTTTGAATGTAAGCAAGAGTAAATAGACAAACTGTCACTATAAAACATGCATGTAACAGCTCAAAATTTTCGGGAGGGGCTCCTCGGCAAACATGTAACGGCTAGAAATTTCGAGTGGGGGATTAGCGACTCTAATTCTATGTCAAAAATGGCAAAAGCACCTAAAATAGCCAACAAAGCGCAAATTTTCGCCAAAAATGGGGAGGGTGGGTCAAAATTTTCTGACGTTGGAGGGAAGGGTTAGGGGGAGACGTCCAACCCTGGGTGGGTGGGGAATTCCCTAAAGCCCTACCTGTTACACGTATGGTTTTCGGCCATTTTTATGGGAGAGGGCGTAAATGATTACGAATTTTCGGCCGAAAATCGCAAAAACGCACCTAAAAATGGACAATAAATGCAGGTTTTGCCAAAAATCAATTTCGGCTCGTGCATTTTTTAGAGCCATTTTTATACAATGTTAAAATACTTTCTTGGACAAAGTGATATTAATTATATCGTTTTTCAGTATTTTTTAATAAATTTCAAAAAATTTTCGGCGCTTCGCGCAAAATATCGCTAATATCATGTATTTAGATTGAAGCATAGGCATTAAACACTCAAAAATCAATTTTTGCGTAATCTAGGCATCTTTATGCAGATTTAAATATCTTTTGTATCCATTTATACTGTTTTTAAAAATTTTATGCAAAACAAGTACTATTTAATAACTCAGCACATTTAGCCGTTCAAAGATAAAATTGACTAATTTATACTGATGTTGCATTGGATTTCTAAGCACAGTAGTGCTTATTACAAGATTTAATTGGCATATTACAATATCTGTAATATTTCTGACTTTGTAGTACAAGTTGTTTTAGTTTTCTCAGTCAAGTTTTATGTGTAAATTTCATCAAAAGCTCATAAAACTTTCGGCGCTTCGCGCCAAATAATCTTATGAACTATATCCAGGCCGAATTATCACATTTAGGACCACGGTTTTTTGTATTCGGCAAAGATTTTTCATAATGTACAGAGACTTTTCAGGACTGTCTTAGTACATGCACAAAGATTTTTGGAGAGACAAAAACTGTAAAAAGGTGTAAAATTCCCGAAAATTTTCGGCGCATCAGTAATTGTCTGTCCTACATATCTTTAAAATAGTAGAATTTGCATTTAGAATGGAAAAAATGTCAAATATTCAGAGACCCAGGAATTAGCTAAGATGCGCTAACGATGGTCGAAAACCCTTTTTTACCACACTAAATCGCTACTGTATCATACCATAATAGTACACAAAAATTTGCATGTACAAAATGTTCAAAGACTTTTGGATACCATTTTTGTACATGTAAAAATGTATCTTGCACAAAAAAAACACTGTTTAGCATAGTTTCCCAAGGTCGAAAGTTCAGGAAGGGGTGAAATCCCAAAATTAAGGACCAATAAATTTAGAATCTAGCCTTTTTTGCATATCAAATTTGAAAAATAGCTAAAACATCCTATATAGCATGTTTTAATGTAAAAAGCTGCATTTTTAACTACTTTTTGTCCCATTCTGACTAGTTTCGTCACTCTTGTAAGTGAAAAATATAAGAATTCATCGGAAACTTTGACAATTCAGATCATTTTAAAGTTCATTCTGGGTATTTTATGGGTTAACAAAACAGATATGTATTATTCGGCGCGAAGCGCCGAAAAAATTTTAATACCTTCGCTGCTTTTGTACCCAAAAATCATACAGAAAATGTTTCATAGCGCAAAATCGTCCGACA
>JAVLUZ010000266.1:110664-154040 GCA_036768485.1 Mermis nigrescens | reverse complement strand
GAATTATCGATATTTCGTAAAAATTGTGCCTTTTAATCGTTTTTAGCTCATTTTTAGATGAAAAAACTCGAATTTTCGGCGCTTCGCGCCATCAGCCAAGTTTTTGATTATATTTTGTTCCATTTATTCGATTTTTTCGAAATTTTTTGAAGATTTTTTAAAGAAATATTTTTATCTTGTAGACAGAACAATCATTTTCCTAAACTTCGAAAAAAATGTTTTTAAGGTGTACCCAGCGTTTTTTTAGCCCAAAAAGACACTTTTTAAAAAATTTCGGGTCTAGCCCTCCCAAAAAAACAGGGGCGGATTTAGGGGGGCGGCCGCCCCTATTGGCCCAAAATAGTTCGCAAAATTAAGGATTTTTGAGCGATTTTTAGCGATTTTTGGGTTAAAACAGCTAATTTTTCCGCCCAAATTAGGGTTCCGCCCCCCGTAGGGACGTTACTTAGGAAAATCCTGGATCCGCCACTGCATGTATGCTAGCATGCCTGCGGAAAACTGAATACCTGAATATTTTGACGAATATACTCTATCTGATAAGCGGCGATAAATCCATTGGGATCCTTAGGTTCGAGCCAAATCAACTGATCCTGAGTGAAACTTCCATTCCTTTTGACAAATTTCACCGAAGAGGCCTCAATATTATCTTTGTATTCTACAAGAAGAATAAAACGTCCTGGATTACGATAAACTCCAAAAAAGTCAACCCCAAAAATCAATTTCACAAATTTCTGATCCGCCGAAACGGAGTATTTATTTTTATCAATATCTCAATTTTTTCCCCAATTTTTAACTGGAACCTGAATTGGAAAATTTTAGGCGTCGTTACATTAATAACTCGGAAATTTTGGAAAATTCAAAAAAAACTATTTCGATCGCATGCACGACGCCGATTTTTTTCATATACAGAACGGCTTGGATCCGGCAAATGAGCGAATTAATATTAAAAACATTGATTTTAAAGGCAAATTAACGTGGATAAAATTATCACTGTATATTTAATTTATATATAAAACTTGTTTTAAACGGGCACATAAAAGTAAGAAAACGCATATAGGCAAAAACTGCAATTTGACACAATACACCGAAAAATTTAATTTTTTTGAACCAAAAAAATAGCTGAATAGGCTGATAACAGGCCGTTTTGTACGAGTTTTTCGAAATGGGTCAATATTTTTCGAAATAGGCCACATTTTTCCCAAAACTTTCTTTCATTCTGGAGCTCGAAACCCCCTAAGCCCCAACTGCATGTCTGAATTAGGTTTTATTTGTTACTCTTCTTGAGCACAGGAATAACAAAATTTCAGTCTGCTAAATTTAGTCAATAATGGAAGTAATTAAGAAAAATTCTGCTATTTTTAAAACCTAAACTTCTGCTATACGATATATACACAGTTAGGCAAAACGTAGGCAGGATTACCCAGGAGGCGAGTTCGTTGCGTAATCGTTGCTTGCTGCATGCTACAGTAAGCAGCGCCTGACGAGCGATCCTGACAAGCCCTTATCTATAATTCAATATATATATATATATATATATATATATATATATATATATATATATATATATATATATATATATATATATATATATATATATATATATATATATATATATATATATATATATATATATATATACAGGCCTGTATCCAGGGGGGCGGGCCTGCCCCGGAATAGGAAAAATTTTTGTTTTTCCCAAGGGTCCCCCAAAGGGAAGAATGAAAAATTGGCGAAGTGGGTCTGAAACATCGCCAAAACAGATTTTTAGCGTACTTTTGAGCTAGTAAACTCAAAATTTTCCGGCGCTTCGCGCCGGATTTCTTGTTTATGTGAGGTTTTATCTTCTAAACCGCTGAAAATCGCTCAAATTTGAGTTAGACATAGAGAGTATGTAAATTTTTTCTAACGCTTTGCGCCGCATTCATTGTATAGCTATAGTTTGATTTTTCCGGCGCTTCGCGCCGTATTTCTTCTTTATATAGGTTTTTGTCTTCTGACCCGCTCAAACCGCTCAAAATTTAAACTTGACATGCAGAATACGTCAATTTTTTTCGGCGCTTGGCGCCGAATCATTCATTCTCCGCATTGTTTTTTTCTGTAAAGCACAATGATTAAGTATAAAGGCAAGAGATAAGAAAGAATTCGTCGATTAAGTGATGAGAAATCAAATGTGCTGTATATCAATATGAAATGAAGTAAAAATTTTTTAATTTTTTGTTGAAAATTTTCTTCACCATCGTATAGAGCTCGCCGAGATACGTTCAAAACTGTCTTTATTTCCGCCTATCTCCTAATGGTTCTCGAGATATCTGGCCTCAAAAATTTTCGCCCCCCCCGAAATAAAATCCTTGATACGGGCCTGTTATGTATATATATATATATATATATATATATATATATATATATATATATATATATATATATATATATATATATATATATATGTATATATATTTTATTATATAATAAATATTTTCAAATTAAAGGTATCAGCGCGTTAATATTTAGGATTGGTCGTACAAAATTTAAGTTTTTTCAATAAGATCATTGCTATAGACGCGACTTCAAAGCGATGATAAGGCCAAGCATATAAATACTGTTTATGGACAAATAATTCAACGGCATGGTATGTCTGACTTCAAGAAGCAAATACTTAAACTTTTATTAATTAAAACCTCATTGAGGTAGAGCGAAATGAATTAAAGTTATGACGTTTAAAGCAAATCAGCTGAACACAAGGTGCTTAATATGCTCTTTCGAAGCCGTTGTGTAAAAATTTAGTCCTGAAATTTCCGTCTTCAAAATTCTTAATTTTTCAAATTAATTTAGATTTTGATTATCCGTTCTATAAAAAATTTCCCAACTTTCTATATTTTCAATCCTTCCTTCTCAAATTTCTGAATTTATGAAAAATTTCCCAGAATTTTTAGTTTTATCTGACATTTCAAAATTTTTGACCTAAACAAACCACTTATTAATTAATTTAAGCATTCGAGAATAAAGGCATGAATCGAAGGAAGTCATAAGGGCCAATCGAAGGAAGTCATAAGGGCCAACCGAAGAGCTACATTGATCTACAAAGGCCTAAAAATTAACTTAAACGCCGAGTGCTAGCTAATACGGCATAAAATCATATTTCATTTTGAAGAAATTATGCACAAACGTATTGTTTTTTCATCAATTTTTCGAATTTTGATATTTGATGTTATATTTTATACTTTATATTTTAAAATTTGATATTCCTAACTTGTTAACTCCCCCATAAAATTTTTTCTTCTGCCTCCTAGAGGATCCAGATAAACCCTCAAAATCAGTATGTGCATAGATTCTACAGACCGCGAGAAAAGCAGAAATTTTCAGGCGTAAAATGATGAATATTTGCAGCGTTTGAAATCGACTAGGAAAACTCTAGATGGCCCTCAGACCGGCGAATACGAACTCTATAGTCACAACCATAGGTAGGCGGCACCAAAGTTCTGGGGGTGCAAGATTTTTCAAAGGTCAAAAAATGGCCTTCAAAATTGTGGTATGACGAAAAAACACCATTTTTCAACGTTTCTCATCAAGCACTATCCATTGGCATCAAAAATTGCGTAAAAACAAAAAAAATTAAAAAATTGAATTCTGGGGTACCTTGGTTTCTGGGGGTGCATACCCCGAAATCGCCCCCTCACGCCCAGAGTATAATCGCAAGTCACAAGTGCACTCATTCTATGGATACATCTACAGTAAGGCACAAAAAACAAAAAAAAATTTACTACATAGACAATAGACGTGCGAGCGGATTGCAGGCCTGATAAGAGAAAGATATAAGAGTAATAAAAAATAAATATAAACGATGGTAAAAAAGATAAGCGTGGGGGAATTTAGGGCTATTCTTCAGCTATAATGCATCTTGATGAGTGAAATAGGGGCTTAATATGCAAGAGCTGAAGAAGCAACTAGCTGGGGTATGATTCAGAAACCTAAAAAAAGATAAATTTAATCACAAAAGTATTTCGAAAAACAACTCATTGCATTCTTGTGGAGTATCTGCTAACCAGGGGCGGATTTAGGGGGAACGGCCGCCCCCCCCCCATTGGCCCAAAATAGTGCGCAAAATTAAGGATTTTTGAGCGATTTTTAGCGATTTTCGGGTAAAAACGGCTAATTTTTCCGCCCAAGTCAGGGTTCCGCCCCCCCCTTAGAAAAATCCTGGATCCGCCACTGCTGCTAACGTACTTTGAGCCTTTTGAGCAGATTATAAAATCAATTTGGAATGAATCTCTCATCCAAATTTCTAATAATTTCGATAATTTTTGCAATTCGGCCCGCAAAGAACATGATCCTTAATTCTACCGGACACGCATTTTGGAGTTTCATTAATTCCATTGGATACTTTGTAAACACGTGATCGGAATTAATGTTGCTGGGCAACTAAAATTCATAAAAATCATTGTTTCAATAATTGCCTATCTGTTTTAATGTCAGCTCACCTAGCATCATACATTTCTGTAGGCGAACAATAACATACGTAGAAACTTAAGCTCCTCGTTATGAAGGTTGGAAAGAAGGGGTTAAAATGCAAGATTCCGCTTAATAAGATAAAGGAGAAAATTTTGGCTGAATATGGAATGTAAAACACAATCTAACGGGTTGAACCGTATTCTGATTATAGAAGCAAATCGGGATACAGAAAACGACGGAGTGCACTCGATTTAATAAATGCTAAGATATGTAACAGAAAAACAGCTAAATTTAATGGTTCTGCTGAACAAGCATCCTTTTGCAGGAGGAGTAAATTTAATTTTTTCGGCCTAAACTTCACTGGCTATGGCCAAATAAAATTTTCTATTCTTGCATTGCATTGTTTGCTAGTTACTGATTCCGGGTTGCCAGTCCTCCGTTGGCGACCGCGAGTAAATTTTCATGAAAATCGATAAAACTTTATAAATTTACTTTTATTACTGTGCATTGAATTTAAGCTTTATCTACCTTATTTCCTTTAATTTATAAAACAAATAACTAAACTGGCAGAACATTGAGTTTCTTATTACGAAACTGCCAAAAAAGATTCGCATAAACTGTGAGCGAGCAGAAGTATGAGACGTAAAACATAAAGTAATGGGTTGAACAGCCTTTCGATTAAAGAAACAAATCGGAGATACACAAAACCACGGATTGCACTCGATTTAATAGATGCTAAAATAACATAAAAATAGCTCAATTTACCGTTTCTGAAAAAGCATCTTTTTTCGGGAAAAGACTAGATTTAATCTTTTTTTATGGCCTAAGCTTCACTGGCTTTTGCCAAATAAAATTTTCTAATCTTCCATTGCATTATTTGCTAAGTGCCGATTCTAGGTTATCAGCACACATAGGCGAAGGAGTCTGGACCCCCAGAATTCGGTGGACCCCTTAAATTGATAGACCCCAGATTTGAATTTTCAGCGCTATTTTTGGCCGCCCCATCGCACCCCCACAGAATTTGGCTGCCGCCGATGAATGGTTATCAGTCATCCAGTGGCAACTGCGAGTAAACTTTCATGAAAATTAATAAAAGTTTATAAATTTACATTCCGTATTGCGCATTAAAATTTAAGTTTTGTCTTATATCAATGTATTTCCTCTAATTTACATGTTAGACAAGTCGCAAAACTCGCAGAACATTGAGCTTCTTGTTATGAAGCTGCCAAAAAACGAATTAGTAGTATAGAGGGGGCCCGTAAGGGCAACGCTTAAGGATAAACACATACCACGTATGGCACATTTAAACGCCGTTTAAAACATAAAATTCCGGGTTAAACTTATTTCTCACAAAAACCAGAAACACAAAGAAGGAATAGAGCGAACGTGTAGTACAGAATGGGAATTTAGAGAAAGAGTAAGCCCCAAAATTTTATCTGAATCGTTTTTTGGACTTGAAAACAATGGCTATCCAGCAAACGGACGATATCTCAACGTTTTTGACCATGTTCCTTTTTCTGATAATAAAAATTTCCACCAAAAAGGTCAATACAAGTCAACACCACACGTGGGCGTGGGGGGGTTTGAGGGGGTATGCACCCCAGAAGTTGAAATACCCCCCTTAGAAATCAAAATACCCCCCCCCCAGAATTCGAATTTTGAAATTGTTTTTGCTTTTTTGGCGATTTTTTGACGCCATTGGATAGTGCTCGATGAGAAGCGTCGGAAAATGGTGTTTTTTTTTCGCCTTACGACCACTTTTGAGACCATTTTTTGACCTTTGAAAATTTTTTCACCCCCCCAGAATCTCGGTGCTGCCCACCTATGGTCAACACTCGAAAGGTGTATTTCCTTGGGTCATCGGAAGGATGTAAAATTCTGCGACAAATGAACAGCATTTTGCGGGGTATCTCAACTATTATGATAGCCAAACCCCCCAAATTCATATGTACATAAGGATAAGCAGGCCCGTATCCATGATTCGGCCAAGGGACAGGGACGATACATGATCTTGGGGTGGGGGTTGGGGGGATTTAAGCCCCCACCCCCGCTAGAATTTTTTCACCCCTCCAAGAATTGGCGATTTTTTGAAATTTCCCAAAAATGTTCTAAAAATAAGCAGAAAAGATGCTTTTTTAAGCGTTTTAAGCTATAAATTAGCCCAAAAGTGCCAGATTTTCGGCGCTTCAGGCCATTATACTCACGTTTTGACTACATTTCGCCCAATGTGTTCCGACTTTTTTGATTTTTTTCGAAATTTTTTAAAGATTTTACGCTCTAGAAACATAGAGCATCGTCAGATGTTTTTAACGCGTACCTAAAATTTTTGGACCCAAAAAAATGCAGTTTATAATCTAACCCCCCAGAATTCCCATGCTATGCATGTATGGCGGGGACCCATCATAAATTGGTCTATATCTCAGAAAATTTGCCGGGATAGCTCGTAGAAACCGCATTTTTAGCTGTTTCTCGACATTCTCTATCCAAATAAGATCATCACAGAGAAATTTTTCATCATGTTTTGCTCGTGCTTGGGCCGAAATTATGGAAAATGCTCCATATCCGGCGCGAAGCGCCGAAAATTTCAAGATTTGGCGACAAAGGCATGCGATTTCTCCATGTTTCTGCACATTATCTTACCTTTCAAAATTTTTTCCGGCCAAGTGCATGCATGCAAAGCATGGAAATTCTCAAGGGGGGGGGGGGTGGGGGGAGGGTGAAATTATAACGTTTTTAGGGTCCAAAACGGTAGGTACGCATACAAAAGATCGTTTTTCAGCGTTTCTGACGATGCTCTATCTTTCTAGAGCATAAAAACATAAAAATTCGAAAAAATCAAAAAATTCGGAATAAATTGAACAAAATTTAGTCAGCACATGAGTATAATGGCGCGAAACGCCTAAAATTTGGCACTTTTGAGCAAATAGATAGCTAAAAGCGTTTTAAAAGCATTTTTTCTACAAATTTCAAGAAAAATATTGGCAGCTTCCAAACGCCAATTCTGGGGGGGTGAAAAAATTTTTGTGGGGGGAGGGGGGAGGGGGTAAAAATTGGGGGGGGGCACAGCCCTGTGGACGAGGTATACTATACAATTATCTTACAGCATTCTTTGGCATCAAAAATGATACATAGTTGCTTATCTAAATTATAAGCAGTCGTTGTATCCAAAAGGGCTTAAAAAGAAGACAACGAAATCAGTTAACTGTGAAAATCGGCCAATGCACATGTAGACATGTTTGCAGCTAGTTAAATGCATGCATAGTATAGAAAAGCTTTAAGTAGAAAATAAAAAACGTCGAAAGTAGACATGCAGAATAAAAAATTTAAATAAAATCGATAAAATTAGATATAAAATTTTGAATGAAATTAAAAATTATTCATTGAAATATTAATTTGAAAATTAATGAATGAGTTATGTAAATTTGCATCTTATGGACAAATGTACATGCAGTAAGGGTCCAAAATTCTAGGTCGGGGTCCCCCGGCCATTTTTAGAGGGGGGGGGGGTGAATGACCTACGATTTTGTGAATGACCTACGATTTTCAGCCAAAAACGGCCAAAAAACAAGTTAAAAAACCAAAAAACGAAACTTTTTTCCCAAAATAGGGGATGGAGGCGTCCGACTTTAGGTGGGGGCTCGCCCCACCCCTGTTACATGTATGCTTACGGATGAAAATCAGGCAAAAAGCCAAATTATGTCGGATGGGGGGAGGGCGAAACCAAAGTTTTTCTTTTCAGGCTTAACAATGAAGAATATGCGTCAAAAACACCCTGTTTCTGACGACGCTTCCTTTTAAAACATAAAAATATACAAAGTTTCCTGATAATATTAAGAATTTAAGACAAAAATAAACAAACGAGTAAGAATTTGAGACAAAAATATCGCTCAAAACGCTTGAAAATCTATGATTTTTTTTAATTAAAAAATTCTGGGGTCGAAACCCCACCCCCTCCTCCCAAGATCATAATATATAATTGCAAATACTTTTATAGTATAAGCCGTATAATGCCTCAACGAGGTGAAGGTGAAATTCAAGGCTGAAGTATTAAAGCAAGTGAAACGTGACGTGGACGTCGGCGATTGGTCGCTTTTAGCGCACGTTTCACCAATTAAAAATGAGGCACTTGTAGATAAATGCTCGTCAACGTATTTAGTGTGTCGTTTTTTTCGAATTAAAATCGTTTCTTCGGAATCCGTCGGATTCGAAAACATGCTAAATTATACGATTATTTGTCGTTTTTTGAGCCCAACTTCTGACACGAAATTCGCAGATTAAGATATGATTTGGGGTACATACGTGTAACGGGGGATGAGGTAATCATCCCCACCCAAAGTCGGACGTCCCCCATCCCCCAAAAGAAAGGAAATTTTTGAACCCCCCGCCCCCCCTTCCGATTTATCGGAAAAATCGATTTTCTTTGGCCGTTTTAAGGCATTTTTTGGCGATTTTTGGCCAAAAATTAGAGGATTATCCCCCCTGAAAATAGCCGGGACCCGCCTCAAATTTCCAGCCGTTACATGCTATGGTGGGGAAGTCAAGTTCTGAAATAATAAAATTCAATTTAGTAACCTAATACATACGGCCAGGAGCGGATTTAAAGTGGGCGAAGGGGCGGCTGCCCCTCCACCATAGGTGGGCGGTACCGAAATTCTGGAGGAGTGGGGTACGCAAAACTTTCCAAAGGTCAACAAATGGCCTTAAAAATGGTGGTACGGCGAAAAAATACCATTTTTCAACGTTTCTCATCGAGCACTATCCATTGGCATCAAAAAATCGCGAAAAAACAAGAAAAAATTTTCAAAAATCGAATTCTGGTGGGGTATTCTGGTTTCTGGGGGTATTCCGGTTTCTCGAGGGGGGGGGGGTGCATACCCCCAAAGTCCCCCACGCCCAGGTGTGCCCTGTACCCCATTGACAAAAAATATGTGGCGAGATAAGGACTGGACGTGTGATTTGCGACTATTTTTCATCGATTTTTCCCGACGCTCCGCGCCGGATAATTCTTTTTAATGACATGTATTTTCTTTCTTGACGGCCCGGTAGCAATATAATGGCGCCAGCATACATCTCCCATAGGGGGTGAGGGGTATTACCCCCACCTCAGGTCCGAGACTTGAATCACTGTCGGACGATTTTGAGCTATCAAACATTTTCTGCATGATTTTTGGGTACAAAAGCAGCGAAGGTATTAAAATTTTTTCTGGCGCTTCGCCGACTAGTACATTTCTGTTTTGTTTACCCATAAAATACCTAGGATGAACTAAAAATCATCTGAAAAGTCAAAATTTTTGATGAATTTTTATATTTTTTACTTTACAAGAGTGACAAAACTAGTCAGAATGGGACAAAAGTAGTTAAAAATGCAGTTTTTCACATTAAAACATGCTATATAGGATGTTTTAGCCATTTTTCATATTTGGCCTGCAAAAAAAGGCTAGACTCGAAATTTAGTGGTCCTAAATTTTGGGATTTCACCCCCCTGAACTTTCAACCTTGGGAAACTATGGGCGCCAGGAATAGGTTTTTGAAGTAGGAAACATTTTCATGACTCGTAAAAAGAAATCTGGAACAGAAATAGCTATTCCAACATAGTTTTCTTCCATTTTTAGGCATAAATTTTAAAAAATTTTCAACGTCTCGCATTATTTGTTACGAAGACAGGAAATACAGTTGCATTTCAAATCTCTAATCGCCCATGTGTCGTAAATTTTAAAGATTTTCCAGCGCTTTGCGCCAGAAAATTGTGGAAAATTTCATAATTTTTCGAGGAAATTGTTGCGCCAAAGATGATTTTAAATATAAAAGCAGACAACGTAAGACGCCGAAAAAAATGCGATTTAGGTAGTGAAGAGCGTATTTTTCGATCTATTTTTGACAGTTTCGAGAAAAGTTGGGCTATAAAAAATATTTAAAAATATTTATAAAAATATAAAAAAACATATATAAAAAAATGTAAAAACCAAAAAAACCACATATAAAAAATTGCCGCCCCCACCTTTACAAAAATCCTAGATCCGCCACTGCATACGGCTCATTATCAGAATCAGAGATTAAGCGCTTAAGGCGACACTTTTAAAAAATGTAACTTAGTAAATGTGTATTACTTTTTCGGTGCTAAGCGCTGGAAATATTAAACTTTTATGCGGGTTAAGAAGAGCTAAATCCGGGTGATTGAATCCGCCTCATCCTACATACGACCCAGAGATGGAAATATACAGCATGATCCGGGGGTTTGAGGATTTCTTCCACCCCCCCCTCAGAAGGATTTTTAACCCTCCCTCCTCCGAAATTTTTTCCACTCGCGGGAATTTTGATTTCTCAGAAATGTAGTAGGAAACGTACTGATTTAAGCTTTTTAACCATCATTTGACTCAAAATTTCAAATTTTTGGCGCTTGGCGCCATATAGGAACTCATTTTTTAACTACATACATTACGTTAAATTTACTCAATTTTTCATATTTTTCCGAAATCTATTTTTTATGTTTTTGAAAGAAAGAGCATCATCAGAAACGTCGAAAATGTTGTTTTTGACGCATACCCGCCGTTTTAGAGCCCAAAAAGACATCAAATTCTTATGTTTCATCCCCCAAAATTCCATACTGTGCAAGTATTTCGTCCGCCCTGAAGTAAAATTAAACTGGATACTGTATACATTGCACAGCTTTTTGCCGGGGGCCAATTCAAATGGCATCGCTGCCCAAGTGACCTCATGTAGAACATAATATTAATGCGTTTTCTTCATATTTTTATCGTTTTTTCACTGCTTTTACATGGCGTACAGCTTCTACGAGAAATAAACATTACATTGCATTACAATGTGAGTGCAGCAACTTGAAATCTTGGAAAGGGGCTACCGTGATTTTTAGGGGGTTGGGGGTAGAAGACCCTCCATTTTCGGCCAAAAATGACAAGCAAGCACCTATAAATGGCCAAAAAACGCGAGCATTCGCCAAAAATCGAAGGGAGGGTCCGAAATTTTTGGACCCTGGGAATGGGGGGCCACTGATTTTGGTGGGGGATCCCACATCCGCCTGTTACACGTATATGTGGACTATATTCCGTTTCATTTAACTTTGCGACTGATTTTTTTTGAGCTTAATCCGCACGAATCAGGCTACAAAAGTAGTTCAAAATTTTGATGCAGCAATGTGGTTCGGCAATAGCGAGCATCTCAACGTAACTCGATACACTGTATAATATCATAAATTATCTGTTAGTTTAAACCACTTTTGTAGGCACTTTAAATTTTTTCAAAAACCTCAAAGTTAAGTGAAACAGACTATAGGCATGTGCAACTCCATGGAAACATATTCATGCATATCTATGCACAGCTGAGCAATTGCGCTTACTACAAATGCGGGAAAGCCGCTTCGTGCACTTTGTTCTCGAAAATAGCGCGTTCGACGTTAGACTGCGGCGACGCCGAATGAAACGATGACGTCATCGCTGATGACGTCATAATCAGTGATGATGACGTCATCATTGAAGATGACGTCATCATTGAATATGACGTCATCATTGAAGATGACGTCATCATTGAAGATGACGTCATCATTGAAGATGACGTCAGCGATGCAGCGGCGGGGTTGCAGCGGCAGCAGGGATTCTCATTATTCTTGACGCACTTCTCGTCATCGGCGATAAACGATGCGTTTAAACGATCATTTGCATTCGCGGAATGGACGGCGCCGACCTCGTAGTCGTAAGAAAGGGCTAGAACATGACAGCTGGCGAATAAAAGAATCAAAATTCTTAAATTTGAAAAAATTTACATTTTTATTTAATATTAGGAGAAATGTCGTAATATCCAATTTATTGCATTTCACGACTTTCATTTGTGACAATACTGGTATAACTTCAGCGCACGAACACCAAACTATGAAACTTTAGGAAGGATTCAGTGTAGCAATAAGCTGTTGAGAGGCTGCCAAATTTTTCGACTAGTAAGAAAATCAAAATAAGATATTAGGTCAAAACTTTCTGAAAGATGCATATAAAGCCACGTTCGATATGAAATGATTTTGTGCCGTATAAATTTCCGAGTAGACGAAAGGACTACAATAAACACGATCTTGGTGGGGCGGGGGTTTGGGAAGCGGGTTATTCCCAGACGTGTTCTTGGGGGGTTTGACCCCCTCCTGAATGGCAACCGACCCCCGCAAAATGACTGACACCCCCCATAATTGTCGATTTTGTGTTGAAGTTAGTAAAAGTTGTATAACATGCGCATTCCAAAGCGTTTTTAGCCCATTTTGGCTCAAAATCTCGAATTTTCGCGCTTCGCGCCATACACACATTTTTGGACCATATTTTGTTCGATTTACTCAATTTTTTTCGAAAATTGTTTACGTTTTTATATTCTAGAAAGAACGAGCATTCTCTGAAACGTCAAAAAACAGTGTTTTTGACGTGAACCCATCGTTTTTTAGCACAAAAAAGACACTTTCTGAAAAATTCCTGGGCCTGACCCCCAGAATTCGCAAGCTGTATATGTATGGTTCTTACCCCAGAAATTTCTTCACCTTCTCCCAGAATTTGCCATTTACCGGAAAATTCCAAAAAGTTCGGAGAAATGGTGCTGTTTTAAGCGTTTTTAGCTATATATATATATATATATATATATATATATATATATATATATATATATATATATATATATATATATATATATATATATATATATATATATATATATATATATATATATATATATATATATATATATGTGTGTGTGTGTTCATACAAAAGTGCCGAATTTTTCGGCGCTTCGCGCTATGAACTCATTTTTTGACTATATTTTCTTGAATTTGGTCAATTTTTTTGGATTTTTTTCAATTTTAATGCTCTAGAAAGATAGATGATCATCAGAAACGCTAGAAATGATGTTTCTGACGCGTATCCACCATTTTTGAGCCCAAAAAGCAGTTCAAAATCTTACCCCTCCCAGAATTCCCATACTGTGCGTGTAATGCTTACAGGGACAGCCACAGTAAAAAGAAGAAAATAAAAAAAAGTAAAAACAGCAAAAACGAATTTCGTATGAATAACAGTAATGTTCTCGAAAAAACAATCTGAATCAATCAAAATTCTGCTTAAAAATTAAAAATAAAATTAAACAACAAACATCTGTAATTAATTTTACGAATTAAGCTGTTCGTTTTTTCTGTCGTACGCCAATAAAATAATCAATTCTCTCCAGCGATGAAAAAATTAGTTAACGGCCGAAACAGGTCCATAGTAAAACGAAATAAAAATTTTACACTGTAACAAAGTTGTAATAAAGAAGCACTTTTATTGAAATAAAATTGCCAAATTCCCATCAATCTCAGTAGGATTTGAAATAATTACATATATGCATAGGTGGCGGCACCAAAATTCTGGGGGGGGGTGCAAGATATTTAAAAGATCAAAAAATGGCCTCAAAAATGGTGGTATGGCGGAAAAACACCATTCTTCAACGTTTCTCATCGAGCACTATCCATTGGCATCAAAAAATTGCGAAACAAAACAAAAAAATTTCAAAAATTGAATTTTTGGGGGCATTTCGGTATCTGCGGGGTGTTTTGGGTTCTCAGGGGTGCATACCCCCAACCCCCACACCCAGGTGTGCATATATGCGCGTACGTTCCAAACAATAATCGCGGCCAACGGGAGGTACTTCTCTCATGGTTTCAATGGAAACTATGTAAAAAGAAACTGGGCCATTTGGCCCTTCGGGAGGTAACCATTCAACGCCGATTTCGGAATGAGTTGTGCTCGTAACTTTTTCCATAAGCGGTTGACTAGGATCTGAACGAAGGACAAATGAACTGATCTTTGATGGTTTGGATGGAGGGCATTTTGACCCCTCAACGTAAACTCATTTTTTGACTAAATTTTGTTCGAGGTGCATCAAACTTTTTCGAGATTTTTTACATAATTTTTCATTTATTTATTTTGTAGAAAGAAAGACTCGATCGGAGAGCGTTTTTTAGTTGAAATAACTTTAAAAACTGGTATAGATGATACTAAAATTGTGCGAAACACGCATTGGCTTTTAACTAACATTAAAATTCAAATAAACTACTACAATTTCTGGTTAATCTTGCGGAAAAATGCCCATTTTAATCTGTTTTGACCCTTTATTTTGCCCGTTTTTCTCCAAAAATTTTTACCTTTTTCTCTAGAGAAACTAAACCCGTTCAGTTTGCATGTCTGGTTTGGGGTGGGTTAGGATTCATGATAAGGCCCTACTCACCGTAAGGCGATTATCAACTACAGAGCTCGCCATGAAACATGACGCACTATAATCGTCAGATTTATATTAGACGATGCGTCGTGAGTCTATAATGCTATCACCTCTTTTTATTAGTATAAGATATTCATCGGTATCATGCCATTAATCTGGCGATGCTAAACGGCGCGATTTAGCTATTAATAGCGCTAACAAGAGGGAAGTGCGCACGTGAATTCTGGAAGCGTGCACGTGAATGCCGTTCTATATTCAGGCGAGTGCGCGCTTGTGAATGCCGTTCTATATATTCAGGCATGTGCGCGCTTCCGGCATTCACATGCGCGCTTCCATCTTGTTGGCGCTATTAATAGCTAAATTACGCCGTCGCATCACCAGATTAATGGCATGATACAGATAAATATCCTAATATAATAAAAAAGAGATGATAGCGCATTATAGACGAAACGCGGCGCTTGCAACGCATAATCTAATATAAATCTGACGATTATAGTGCGTCATGATTCATGGCGAGCACTGTACCTAACATTTTCTGCAAGGTTTTTGGAGAAGAAAGTAGATAAAATATGGAAATTTTCGGACTTTACATTTCTGCTGTATACCTATTACATTCCTAAATGCCTAGAATGAAGTTAAATTGGTGTGAAAAAGACAAAATTTTTTTTTGTGAAATCTTATATTTTTATGATGAAATTGATGAAACGAATCAAAATAAGCAGAGAGAAAATGGACCCTTACCTCCCTAAAACGTTTTAAATAAAACATATTGATCATTTTCGCATTTGACTTAGAAAAAAAGACCCGAATCCTGAATTTACTGTAGCCGAATTTCAGAGTTTTGCCCCTCTCTCAAGTCTGATCCTTGAGAAACTATGTCTAGAAACCGTGAATTAAAAGCATATAAATATTTGGTACCTAATGTTTGAATTTCGACCAAATCGGCTAAATATTAGTTTAAATTCATCCGGAAAAGTAGAAAAGCGCGGAATTTTGCAGATATTCTACCCAAGAAAATTATTAGATGTCAAAAAGGCTAGACGGAAAAAGGCCATCAAATGTATGCATTATTGTAGTAGAGTTGGTTATCAATCATGATAAAATCACAAGACTAATTGTTTGGGTGGGACTGGAAAATATGAAGCAAAAAACCTAATATATAATATAACAATAAATGATAAAAAAACTAAAAGTCGGTGTTCGAGGGAAGAGCAATTTATATCACTTTTGTATATTTTTTAATCCAATATTTCTATTAGAAATATATAGTGAGAAATAGAATAAAAAATACCTGCACTTTACGCCCAAACCAAATAACTTTTCAGTCTGAGCAGCTTACACCGCATTACAATTTATTAAACACCGTTTCTAGAGCAAAATGCGGTCGAAGTAGTTTAAAATTTTTAGCATTTCATACTCGTATAAGCGTTCAAATTTAGCATCATAGTTTAAAATAGAGGTTGTGGAGTTGGAGCATTCTGAGACATCTTTAGATAAAAAAGTCCGGGATATAAATAAAATTGTATTTCTGCACAAAATGTCAAAAAAGATTGAAAATCGAGTTACAAAAGCAACTAGGGGTCCTATACAGACACGCAGATGGCCGTCCTATTTTGGGGGGACCAACACCAATTTTTGGGGAGACTAAGCCCAAAAAAGGCAAAAATAGCACAAAATAATGTTTAAAAAGTCTTATTTTTCCGATTTTTCTAGATTTTGAGAGGTTCCGAACCCCCCTATTTCCCCAAGAGTACGTGCCTAGTCCTGTATTCTAATCGTGTAAACTATGCTGGGCCATCGGGAGGACTACCTCCCTTGACCGCACTGCATTAAATCTACGCTTATTTCTGAGAGCGCTGCTCATTCTGGTTTGAAGCGCAATCGTCTCATCCGCCCATCTACTGCTCAATCATACAATTGCACAGCTGGCCTTAATGCTCGTTCATTGTTATACTTTGCATCAAGTTTATTGGTTCAGTTTAGACTGTTTTGCAATCCTTTTACACCGATTCAAGATATAAAATTGCGCTGAACTCCGGTTCCTTTTTAGTTCCTCCGGTTGTCGGATGCCGGAGGTCCGAGAACGGTCGGAAGAGCCGAAGGCGGAACCGGAGGCCTAAGCTACGGTCGATCCCTAATGCATATGCATGCAACGTTCTTAGCACTACCATACGTGTAACAGGGACATGGGGTATACCCCATTCGAAGTCGGTCGTCCCTAATCCCCCAAGCCAGAACATTTTTGACACTCCCCAATTTTTGAGCAAAAATCGGATCTTTTCGGCCGTTTTTACGTGTTTTTAGACCGTTTTGGCGACGAATAAATGGAGGTCATCTACCCTCTCACTCCTGAAATTGGCCGGGGACCCCCGCCCAAACTTTCGAGCTATTGAGCACTATATGTATGTTCAGGACGCTAATGACCACGCGGATCAGGAGGCACTAACCACAGATACGTGCACGTAGCTGGCCATCTGAATTAGGGGGGGGATAAATTTGTCAAATATATCAACAAATACTTGCAGATAAATAAAGAAATAATGGGGTTTTTGAGCGTTTATCAGCAAGCTTTAATTATTGGAGAAGAAATAATTTTAAAAGAAGTTTAAAACAATTATTTCGAAAGTGCTCAAGAATTTTGGACCTATTTGCACAAAAGCATGCTAAAATCTATCCAGACGCTCTTTCAAATACGCTTGAAGAATTTTCAATTTTTTTCTTCAGGGACCCTTACAAAAAATACAAGTACTTTCAAAATTTTGGGGAAACTAGTCTCCCCCTATCCCCCCATAGCTACGTACCTGCACAGATAAGCATCATAGCCGTTCTGTAAGACACAGTTCTGTAAGATTCGGCAAAGATTCTTCCCGATGTACAAAGACTTTTGAGAACCGTCTTTGCACGTGTACAAAGATTTTTCGGAAGACAAAAACAGCAAAAAAGGTTTTCAATTCGGAGAAATTTTCGGCGCTTCGCGCCTAAATGAGTAATTGTGTGTCCTATATATCTTTACAATAGCAGAAATTGCATTTCTAAAGGAAAAATGTCAAATTTTTAGGCGCTTCGCGCCGTTTCGAGACAATTATTAGTGATTTTTGCCGTCAGAAAGCCAGAAATTAGCTAAAATACACTACAAAAGGTCGAACAACTCTGTTTTTGCCACGCGTAAAATCGCTACTGTACCGTATTATAGTGCTCAAAAATTTGTGCGTACAAAATGCACAAAGACTTTTAGGGACCATCTTCGTAAATGTAAAAACGGACCTTGTACAAGAAAAAAACACTGCTGTAGGGTCAGTGGTTAGGAGGAGGGGTGAATTAGTGAGCTTTTCGGGTGCACGGCTAAAAACTGACATAAATGCTAAAGTAGCACGGAAAATATGTTAATTCATAGTTTCTGGTCAGTTTCAAGCATTTTTGAAGAAAATTCTGATTTCTATCTATTTTTAGCCATCATTTTGCCTGGTATTTACCAGAAAATGTCCCATTGTTCCATCCTGGGGGTATTTCGCCACTTATGTACGTAGCTGGCCGTCCTATTCTTGGGGGAACAAACATCAATTTTAGGGGGGACTAAGCCCAAAAAGGCCAAAAATAGCACAAAATAACGTTTAAAAAGTCCTATTTTTCCGATGTTTCTGAATTTCGAGGGGTCCGGACCCCCATCCCCCCCGCATTCCCGCCAGAGATACGTGCGTGTATGTCGTTTTTCCCCACGTGCATGTCTCGTGCTAACTACATGAGTAGGATTCTTACAGTATGCCTTAGTGCGAAAAATCTTTACAGCCGAAATGGCCCCTTTGAGCGCCTGAAAACGGATCAGAGCCGTTTTCACGTATACGGCGTACAATGCGTAGGGTTTTAGTCCGTGTATAAAAGTTGAATTACGCTCGGCGTTGACAAACTGCATCTCCCAGCTGAAAAAGGGGCAAAAGTACCACATTAACGACCTCCGGACATTCAAGAGCGTGAAAATCGGGCGCGTAAAAGCTGAAACCGGATAAATTTTTCAAAAGTGCCTGTTTGGGGCTCAAAAAACGGCTGATACGCATTGAAGACATCACTTTATTGGCCTTTCCGACGTTGCACCATCTTTCGAAAACATAAAAAAGTTTCGGAAATATGGGAAAATTCGAACAAATTGAACAAAATACAGTCAAAAAGTGAGTATATGGCGCGAAACGCCGAAAGTTTGACACTTTTGAACAAACAGACAAAAACGTTTAAACAGCTTGCAACTTTCCTACAAATTCTTTTTGGGAAATTGCAGAATTTAAAATTTCTGGAAAATTGTGAATTTCAAATTTTTGGAAAATTGAATTTCGAATTTTCGAAAAATTGTGAATTTCAAGTTTTTAGATTTGTGAATTTCAAATTTTTTGGAAGATTGAGAATTCCGGGGTGTGAAAACCTTTATGGGAGAGAGGTTGAAAACTCCCCAAACCTACCCTCAGATCATGCATGATTACTTTTATGAAACACTGTCTATACTTCATATGTGACAATTTAAAATGCCCCATAGTTCACTTTAAAACCCTATCTAATATGCAGGCACGTATAGCTGGCCTTCCGAATTTGGCGGAGACTAAAATTCTGAAGTCAGATATCTTAACAAGTTCTAGTAGACAAGCAAAAATTATGATGTTTTTGAACTTTTCTTTGCGAGCTCTACGCACTTAAGAAGAAGAAATTTTCAAAAAATTCAAGAAAATTTGACTCGATTTCAATAACAATCATAAAATATCACATATAAAATTATCACCCAAACTTCTAAACATTTGACCCCGCTGACAAATTATTTAATTTATTTTTTAATCAATCCTGACACAAAACTATAACAATATTATACAACTGCGATAAATCTAGCGCAAAGCGCCTGAAAGTTCATGGGATTATTATGTAATTCAAAAGTGTGATAGAATCTAGCCTAGCAGTCTTTCAAAATGCGCTTCAAGAATTTTCAACTTTTCCCTTTGAGGGGCCCTTGCAAAAAATATTCGCATTTTTGAAATTTTGGAGAGGGGATAAGGCTTATCCCCCTATTCCCCCGAAGCTACGTGCCGGCTAATATGCAAAAGGAAAACAATAAAAAGATCAAATCCGATTTGTAACTGATAATGAGGGAAGTTGATATTTAATCTTGTTTTAAAAAATTGGTTTTAAATATCAATGTCCCCTGTTATCAGTTATCAATTTAAAGGGGTTTAAAGTTATCATTCGATCGTTTTAAACTATCACTACTCAGGCACGTAGCTGGCCGTCCTATTCTGGGGGAGCAACACCAATTTTGGGGGGACCAAGCCAAAAAAGGCTAAGAATAGCACAAAATAACATTTAAAAAGTCCTATTTTTCTGACTTATCTGAATTTTGGGGGTGGATCCGAACTCCACCCCTCCATTCCCCTAGAGCTACGTGCCTGTCACTACTAAATATGTCATTAAATACGTACAGTATAACTTTGTAACATAAACACATTGTCCCGGTGCGGACTAAAATATCTGCCCCGAGGCATCCCCGAATCACATAAAATCGAAGCGTGTATATGTATGTAATATAATATTTAATTACATCTTAAGCTTAGATATAAGAAATATCGAAAAATGTAAATAATAAGATTAATTTTTAAAGCCACGTGGACGGTCAGAAGGTCAGCAAGTAAGTAAAGACCAAAGTTCCTAACTTTATAAAATAAAAAAGTAAAAAAATAAAAATATTAATATGAATAAAATTTAAAAAAAATAAAATTAATTATGATTAATTATAATTACAGTCAACGAAATGAAATTTACAACTCGCCTGTCCAAACAGGAAGTTCGATTTTCGTAAATGTCGACAGTTTGCGAATGATCAAAAATTTGTTTGTAGTACAATTTATAGCCCAGAAATTCGAGCCAATCGATCGATGGCGAACTAAACGTTTGCCACGCTAATACGACCGAAGAATCATCGACGAAAGTTACCATCAGATCTAGCCTCATTTCTTCGCCTTAAAATTCAGAATACTGGCTTAAAAAGCCAAAAGCTGCAGGCACGTGGCTGGCCGTCCTATTCTGGGGGGGAACACCAATTATTTGGGGGACACTAAGCCAAAAAAGTTAAAAAGACCACAAAATAACGTTTAAAAAGTCCCATTTTTCCGATTTTTCTGAATTTTGGGGGTCCGAACACCCTCCGTTTCCCCCAGAGATACATACGTACCTGAAAAGCTGAATTTATAGGGAGAAAAATTAATTTATACTTAATTCTAAAAATCAAAGTTAAATAGAAAAGTGAGTTATAGACGATTTATCTAATTAATCTATTGTTATTTGGGATCGATCCGCGAACTGTCCAAGGTCAGGCAGTGCAAATACAAACATATGGTCAGTTGCATGCATGATATTGGGAGGGTTTGGGGCTATTCCTTCCACCGAAAAAATTTTCACCCACTCCAGGAATATTTCAATGGCATATACATAATCCGGGGAGAATATGGAGGTATTCATTCCCCCTAAATAATTTTCACCCCACCCCAGAAATTTGATCACCCCAGCCCAGAATTCGAGATTTTCTCAGTCTCCGATAATTTCCCCAAAATTCGTTGAACAGTTGCTTTTTAAAGCGTTTTCAGCTATCTATTTGTTCAAAGTGTCAAATTTTTGGCGCTTCGCACCATATACTCATGTTTTTACTATATTTTATTTAATTTGCTGGCTTTTTTTATTTTTCCGAAATTCTTTTATGCTCTAGAAAGATGGAGCATCTTCAGAAACGCCTAAAAATGATGTTTTTGACGCGTACCCACCATTTATAAGCCCGAAAAGGAGCTTCAAAATTTCACCTTCCCCCTCAGAATTCCCATGCTGTGCATATCTGGTCAGTGGGTGGGGACCATGCATGATCTGGGGGTATTTGGGGGGTTTTCAGCCCCCAGAAAAATTTTCACCCACTCCCCCACCCCCAAAAAATTTTTTCACCCCTTCAGGATTGGCAATTTTTGGAAGTTCCCAAAAATTTTCTAAAATTTGTAAAAAGATGCTTTTTTAAAGCGTTTTAAGCTATCTATTTGCTCAAATGTGCCAAATTTTCGGCGGTTCGCGCCATTATACTTATGTTTTGACCATATTTTGTTCAGTTCGTTTCGATTTTTTTATTTTTTTCGAAATTTTCTTGTTTTTACGCTCCAGAAAGACGGAGCTTCTTCAGAAACGCTGAAAAACGATATTTTTGACGTGTTCCTACCATTTTCGGACCCAAAAAGGCACGTTATAATTTCACCCCCCCCCCTCCCCAGAATTCTCATGCTGTGCATCAATGGTGGGGACAGTAAGCCATTTAGGGATGGTTAGCGCCCATTTTCGGTCAAAAACGATATAAAAACCTAAAAACGGTCTAAAAACCATTTTTCAAAAGGAGTCGGAGGGGCTGTAAAATCTCAACTTAGGGGGGGGTGAGTTGAGGAGGTGAACTCTCTAGACTCACTGTTATACGTATGTACATATGGTGAATACTGAATAGGATCACAAATTGAACAAATCAGCAGGCACGTATCTCTGGGGGAATAAGAGAGTTCGGACCCCCCCCGAAATTCAGAAAAATCGGAAATGGACTTTTTAAACGTTATTTTGTGCTATTTTTGGCCTTTTTGGGCTTAGTCCCCCCAAAATTGGTGTTGCCTCCCCTCAATAGGGCGGCCAGCTACGTGCCTGCAAATCAGCCCCTTTATGGCGCTATAAATTTACACATGGCCTTATCTCCATTATAAAAACTGGAAATATCGTGACGGGGTGGGCCGTATGGCGAAAAATCGGTCGCATTCAAAAAAGCCTCGATGCGTTTTGGGCACATTTGAGGATTATTTTGAAATTGCACCGCCCCGCGCTCAATTCGCAACCGATTGCGGCCGCCCAATTTTGACCACAGGTTGGACAAATTTTCGTTTTGTAATACGCATAAAGCGAAGCTAGGAAACGGTAAACAAAAAAATTTAAAACCCGTAAATTGCGGGTTAAAATTAGCTTATAAATTGTTTACGTTACTCATCTCATTTAATTCGTTGAAATAGTTTTCTTAATCTTAGTACTTTGATAATTAACAATAACTACAAATTTTCGCAAAATAATTGTGACATATTTAAGTATCATAGTTCATATCAGGTTTAGACTTTTAACGACAACGGTACTCATTACTAAATTGTTAGAAGAAACTCTAAATCTTTTCAGGCACGTATTTCTGGCGGGGAATGGGGGGGGTTCGGACCTCCACAAAATTCACAAAATTCAGAAAAATCGGAAAAATAGGACTTTTTAAACACGTAATTTTGTGCTATTTTTGGCCTTTTTGGGCTTAGTCCCCCGAAATTGGTGTTGGTCCCCCCAAAATAGGACGGCCAGCTACATACGTGCCTAAATATTTTCACAGATTCAAACTGTTAATCACAACGCTGAAGGGTTTTAAAGAGAAGTAACAGAGTAAAGGACGCAAGACCAGGCACGTATCTCTGGGGGATGAGGTAGGGGTTCGGACCAGTGTTTTTTTGTACAAGGTCACATGTACAAAGATGGTCCCTAAAAGTCTTTGTACATTTCGTACACACAAATTTTTGGGTACTATAATATGGTACAGTAGCGATTTTAGTGTGGCAAAAACATAGTTGTTCGACGTTTGGTTACGCATTCTAGCAATTTCTAGGTTTCTGAGGGCAAAAATCAGTAATAATCGTCTCAAAACGGCGCAAAGCGCAAAAAAATTCGGCATTTTTCCTTTCAAAATGCAATTTCTGAGATTACAAAGATATATAGAACACACAATTGCTCATCTTGGCGCGGAGCGCCGAGAATTTTGCGAATTTCGAACCTTTTTTGCAGTTTTTGTCTTCCAAAAAGTCTTTGTACACGTACAAAGACGGTCCCCAAAAGTCTTTGTACATCGCGAAAAATCTTTGCCGAATACAAAAAAACCGTGGTTCGGACCCCCTAAAATTCAAAAAATCGGAAAAATATGACTTTTTAAACGTTATTTTGTGATATTTTTGGCCGTTTTGGGCTTAGTCCCCCGAAATTGGTGTTGGTCCCCCCAAAATAGCAGCGCAAGACGCCGAAAAATTTAAGGGTTTCGCCTATCTGAACGCATTTTTGTGATTATAAAGGCACTTATGTAGAACAGATATATAATTACTGATTCGTCGCCCATTTAAGACGTTTTTACAGTTTTTGTCCATCCAAACAAATTTGTATGTGCTTGTACAAAGACGGTCCCTGAAAGCCTTTTACATCGGGAAAAATCTTTATTTAATGCAAAATTCTGGGAGGGGGCGGTAGAATTTCAAAGTGCCTTTTTCTGGCCTAAAAATGGTAGGTACGCTAGGCGTCAAAAACATAGTTTTTCGGCGTTTCTGGCGATGTTTCTAGAGTATAAAAACAAGGAAATCGAAAAAGAACAAAAAATCAAACAAATTGAACAAAATATAATGAAAACATGAGATTATGGCTCGAAGCGCCAAAAATTTGACACTTTTGAGCAAATGGATAGCAAAAAATGCTTAGAAAAGCACCTTTCCTAGGAATTTTGAGAAAATTTTTGGAAATTTCGGAAAAATTGCAAATTCTGGGGGAGGGAGGTGAAAACATTTCTGAGGGTGGTGAAATTATTCTGGGTGGAGTAAACCCCCCAACACTACCCCAAGATCATGTATGCGTACGAGTGTATTAAAATGACTCGATCATTTACTTGTTGGGTAAATTTGAATAAATTTTGAAAACATTTATTTAAATTTATTCATTTGAATTAATAATAATAATAATAATAATAATAATAATAATAATAATAATAATAATAATAATAATAATAATAATAAATAATGCATACATATTACAGGAACTATAATTATATCAAGAAATCGATGTATAAATATAATTAGCATAGATGAGCGTATTCATGAAGAAACAAGGATATCAGCGAAACACCCGGGGCTCTTCATAAAAAAATGAAAAACTACTACACAAACTTTGAATTGGGTCCTTTAAATAAATGCTTGGATCCAAATAAGCACGTAAATAAACATCTAACATAATCAACTAAAAGAAAATATAAGTAAAATAAAGTATATAATCTAAGACGTGCATTACAAAACGGATTTATTGAAGAAAAACTCACTCACTGGCCCAAAGACGTTCTCCTCGAATGAGTTTTAAACTTTTTAAGACGTCTAGCGAGGCAAGCGACGTTGTAAAGGCTACTTTGACGAAATCCGATACCTTAAACGGAACAGAAAAAATAATTTTAAGCGAAAACATTTTTCTAATACGTTTTTAGTATTTTTTCTGATATATAAAAATATTTTATTACTTTACTAATAATTAAAAACCGAAATAAATACCTCGATGATGCTGCCAAGGTATTGACCCAGCGTGTGGATATCTTGCTCTATAAGGAAACTCGTTTGATATAGTGATTGGATTAAGTAAGAAAATCACAAAAACAACCCGATTTTTGACTTATTAAATAAAAAACGATTATTAAAAGCAATGGCAAGCAATGTCGAAGGAAAAGCTTTGTAACAATTTTGCCCAACTAGTGGGAAAAAAGTTAAAATACGCCAAAAAACAAGTAATTACGCACTTGATAGTTTTAACCGTGTGTCCAGGGGCGGATTTAGGGGGGGGGGCGGCCGCCCTCCCCATTGGCCCAAAATAGTGCGCAAAATTAAGGATTTTTGAGCGATTTCTGGGTTAAAACAGCTATTTTTTCCGTCCAAGTCAGGGTTCCGCCCCCCATAGGGGTACCGCCCCCCTTAGGAAAATCCTGGATCCGCCACTGCGTGTGTCTGATTTTATTCGGGGTCAATTCCGGTAACGAAATTTTCTAGAGAATGCTGGAAATTGTATGTCTATCGAAAATGAATTAAATATAATTATTAAGCCAAAATTAGCGAATAGACCGAAAATTGATGAAATCTGGGCCGAAGATTGGCTACCTGTGACTAAAATGACTGCACGATTCGCTAAGCTCATAAAATTGGAGCAATAAACGGACTGTTGGTGAAATTAAGCGAGAATCGGCGATACGTAAATTTTAGTACGTCGAAAACTGCTGCAATTACTACTTTTCCGCTTGAAAAATCTTTGCAAGAATCACAGAATCTTCATTGCCCTAAAAATATTCCCAATGCAATGCTCAAGTGTTATCCGGCAAAAAACGTCTACAAGCCTCAAGCCCGCTTCATAAGTAAAAGTCGGCGACATCGCCTACACATGGGCATAGGGGGAGGGGTGGGTGAGGAGGGGTGTTACCCCTAGCTAAGGTTTTGGAAAACCAGGTAATGTCAGGGGATTTTGAGAAAACGAAAGGTGTTGCAAAACAATTTTTGAGCTTACTGCGAAAAAGTCCAAACAGAAAAAATGTCGAAATTTCCCGGCGCAGTTTCAATAAACTTTTGCATTTTTCATCGCTAGAAACCCACGGATTGGCTAAACTTCACTAATGTGGGTCAAGAAGCCCAGTTTACCGCATGCAACGTGCTACTAAACTCATGAGAAAACCCAAAATTCTAAGTGTGCAGAATAGTCCCTGTACAAAAACAATGCCAAAATTTACTATATATGACCATTTTTGGACTTCACACCCCTCTGACCACCTCTACCTTGCTCACGCATGATATCGCCGATATCGTCGACTGTTTTTTTCACAAGTGCCCCGATTTCCCCGATTTTCTGTCGGCGATATCGGCGATTATCGCCGACTAAAACCAGGAGAGTAGTATAGCGTGTCAACCTGGCACCTTCCGGAACTTTTAGTCCGGGAACTTTTTTCCTATGTTATAGCATAGGCGGACTTGGGTGGCAGCTGGAGAAGCGGTTAAAACGTGCGCCCTGGCTCTGAAAATGTGCGCCCTGAGGGGGTTCCCTATGTTAAAGCATAGGCGGACGTGGGTGGCAGCTGGAGAAGAGGGGGTTAAAAGGTGCGCCCTGAGGGGGTTCCCTATGTTATAACATAGGCGGGGGTGAGGGGCGCGCCCTGAGTGCGCCAGAGCGCACGTTTTAACCCCCTCTTCTCCAGCTGCCACTCATGTCCGCCTATGCTATAAGACAGGGAAAAACTTCCCGAACCTAGTTACAGAACTAGTAGTTCCGGAAGGTGCCAGGGTGACACGCTATACTACTCAGGAGGAATTAGATCCATTTCTATTTTTCTGCGATATCGCCGACAATTTGTGTACAAAGTGTGGCGCAGTCAGTGGAAGAAAATATGTGCACGGGTATAGCATGCGTAAGCATTGAATAATTAGTCATTTTCGGACATAGCTGGAGTTTAAATGAGTTTGATAGCGGCAAAATGAGGCAGACTGAAAACTAAATAGATTTAATTATTTAAATTTAATAGATTAATCAATTTCGATTAATTACTACATAATCATTTAATTAATTTATTACTTATTTAATTTATTAAATTTCAAATTAAGAATAAATTAATTAAATAAAAAATTGCGAAGTAATTTTCTCGAATTCACTTTCAAGGAAAGAGACAAATTTTTAGTTATATTATGCTTTTCGACTTGTAAAATTCTAGACAGTCGTATACATATACTATTTTCCTCCGATGTTTCTGGCAAATTATGAAAAAATTGAAAAACTTGAGGAATGAGAGCATAATCAAACTGTTTTTCCGCTTTTCAAAAAAAATGTGTAATGTACTTGCGTGATTTTCAAAGCAAGTTTTATTATGCATAAGTATTATATTTTCATTGCAAATTTTCTAAACTTTATTTCATTTATTTTTTATTCTATTATTCTATTTATTTTAATTTCTTCAAATAATTTTTGTATTCAATTTTATTTCAACATTGCTTGCTATTCAAAATATGCGATATCGTCGGCAAAAGCGGCGATATCGCCGACATTTACTCCTGAAGCGGGGTTCGAAGAAAAAGAAGGAAACTTTTCTGGGAAAACAGGGTAAAAGTATGGCTGAAATGGACAAGAATCTAAGCTGTTTTGCAAAACAGCTTGAAATCGAACAGAAACAATTAATTATAATTTTTACATTACTTTAAACTTAAAGACCATTTCAGCTCAAAAAAGCTATACCCGCTTGACCCAGCCTGGGGATGGCTACCTCTGCACCCTTCACATCCGCCCTTAACTAGGAGCATTCTCTCATATAACCTCGAAGAAAATTTTTAGTCACTCCTGATTATATTCAACTAAAAAAATTACACGTTATTCTATACGATCGAATTGAAATGTGTTGAATCATCAACACTTATAAGCAAACTAAAACGTGAATGTTAAAGGTAGTGAAGCAAGTGCGAGCTAATGTATACAGGGTGCGCCAAAAAAAGCTACACCGCAATGTTACAGGTCATAATTTTGGCGAATGTGAATTTATAATTTCAAGTCTACTTTCATTGGATAGATAAAAACATACATATTACGGCTCAAAACTCGCCGCCCACTTCCAAGGGTTGGGGGCGGGGGTATATGACCAATTTTTTGGCCACAAATGGCAAAAACAAGTAAAACTGGCCTGAAAACGTAGAGTTTTGCCAAAAATGGGAAGGGGTCAAAAATAATCTGTTTCTGGAGGATGGTAGACGCATGCATGTAAGAGCCCCGAAATCGAAATTTTTTTTGAAAAAACATCAAAGGGGGGAGGGTAAGGGAAAAGAATAAGATTTGGGGAAATGTCATTTATTTCTTAAAAAATCGCAACTTTTATCACTGGATATGACGCGTCTGGTTGGGAGCAGCCGAATAACGACCTCTCTAAGGCCCATCCATCTATTGTTCCTTGTACAAACTTTATCTAATAGTGTGTGCGCCAGTCTTTTTTCACTGTAGGTATTTCAGGACGCCGTTTTAGGGAGAAAAATATGTCACTAAAGCGATTTCTTTTTTCCTTCGTTGACGTTTTTAAACAGTTGAGTAAACTTTGACGTATTTTTCAGGCAGCGTTTTTTTTGTACTCGGCAAAGATTTTTCCCGATGTACAAAGACTTTTCAGGACCGTCTTTGTACATGCGTAGAAGACAAAAATTGCAAAAAGGTCTGAAATTCGCAAAAATTTTCGGCGCTTCGCGTCGAAATGAGTAATTGTGTGTTCTATATATCTTTAAAATGGCAGAAATTGCACTACATACGGTAAAATGTCGAATTTTCCGGCGCTTCGCGCCGTTTTGAGACAATTTTTAGTGATTTTTGGCGTGAGAAACCCAGAAATTAGCTAAAATACACTATTAAAGATCGAAAACCCTATTTTACCACACTAAAATCGCTACTGTACTATATTATAGTACAGAAAAATTTGCATGTACAAAAGGTACAAAGACTTTTGGGGACCATCTTTGTACATGTACAAGCGAACCTTGTACAAAAAATCACCGATCTCAGGTACTTTAAGCTAACCGTTGTGAGACAATTTTCCTTAGAATCAAAAAGTACACATTTTTAAACTCATTTTATGACGCAAGAAATATAGCTTATCAAGATACACAAGATTTCTTGCTGACTAAAAAAGGCGGATTGAACAGAAAAAGCGTAAAATGATGTCGTTTTGGTGTTTTTGATACATTTTTTGGCCCGATCAATATCCATATTCTAGTGAATTTGCAGCAAATTTTAGTGTTACAATTTTTACTCCGATGCTCTCTGGTGCGTTGGCTTCTGGGGCTCTGCCCCAGACTCCGCTGGGGCGCTTGAGCGCGCCACCCCAGACCCCCCAGCCATAGGAAAGGCTACAACCATGGTAACAGGATTATCCTTAAAACTATACGTTTTTAAGGAAAAAAATCTGCCCCCTCCCGAAAAAAATTTTATATATACATACATAAAGGCGAAAGACAAAACACGAAACTTACTGGATAAAGCGGAACGTATTTGAATATCCAACGAACCACGAATAATGGTGCATCCTTTTAAGCGTTGAGCATCGGATAAACTTTGTATTACCATGGGCAAATGTTTGGTCGAACAGACTGGACAAATACAGCACAAAAAAGACCGTAATGTAATCTGTTGCGTGCTGTATTCTATTATTGCCCGGTAAAAGTTGGTCAACCTCCACTATCCCTCAACTGCTGCATTTTTTTACTCCCCCATTCCGGCTTTTTTGGCAAGAATCTGCGTTTTTAGATCATTTTTAGGCGTTTTTGAGCAGGCAAGTACATGTTGCTTTGGGGGATAGGGTGGGGGGACTGGTCCCCATAGGTGCACAAGGTCAGGGCCAGCAGGGGGGTGAAATCCCAAAAATCCAAAACAGTAAATTTAAGCGTTCACGATTTTTTTGCAGTTTTAACGATCGAAATGGTCAAAATGGCCTATAAAACGTTTTTCCGTTGTAATATAGCATTTTAAAAGCATTCTTAATCCATTCTGACTGCATTATATTACTTTTAACACTAAAAAATTTTCGTCTCCCCCAAATTCAGCAACGCGCCTGTTTCTGTGCCATTTTTGGCAGATATTGAAAGTCATTTATCGTCCCTAAAAACGGTGGCTGGCTATCAGACGTGTTCTTGGGGGGAGGGGGTGAGAGTTGGGGGATTTGACCCCCGCAAAATGGCTGCGACCACCCAGAATTATCGACTTTTTCTAAAAATAGGTAAACGTTAAAAAAGTGAGCCCTTTTAAGCGTTTTTAGCCTATTTCCTGGCTCAAAAACCATAAATTTTCAGCGCTCCGCGCCGTACACACATTTTTTAAATTATATTTTGTTCAATTTACTCAATTTTTCGAATTTTTTTGTGTTTTTATGTTCTAAAAAGAACAAGCATTGTCAGAAACGTCGAAAAACTATGTTTTTGACGTGTACCTATTGTTTTTAGCCCAAAATAGGAACTTCTTTAAATCATTTCGGGCCTGACCTCCCCTCCCCAGAATTGCCATTCTGAACATGTTTATATGCTGGCTATCCTTCCAAACCTTTGAACCGTAAGATAAATAAAAAATATTTAACAATACAATAATCGCCACGAAATTTATATAGGCCTTAATACATTCATGAACTATACTGAGATTTGCAAGGACAGTTATGCAATGTGACGTCATAATAGCATATTTTAGGATTGAATGTGTTAAATGAGGGGTAAAGCGCCACTTTCGTTAATTAAAACGGCAAAAAGCACATAAAAACCTAAAAATAAGATTTTGCAACAAAACAAATTAAAAAAATGCTAACTTCAGATTACGGAGGGAATCCGATGTCTCCCATTGATGAATAGAATATGAAAGAAGTAGAACAGTTATTTGCACATGCGAAACATAATTCATTTTCTAGACATTTTGCACAGCACAAGAAGACAACCTATTATTAAAATCAAATAATTTGCAAAAAATGATAATATACAGTTAATAATGAATGCATCATCTTTATGTTTTCCGAAAAACTTTCTTCAGTCAATCTCAAAAGTTACCGAATTTAGTTCCTTACATTCCAGACAGCACACACACACACACACACACACACACACACACACACACACACACACACACACACACACACACACACACACACACACACACACACATACACATACACACACATTCACATCATACATGATCTTGGGGAAAGGGGGAGGGAGGTTTGGGGGGTTTTCAACCCCACCCAGAAAAAGTTTCACACCCCCCCAGAACTTGCAATTTTCCGAAAGTTCCCGAAAATTCTCTATGCTTTTTTACTCTTTTCTAGCTATCTATTTGCTCAAAAGTGCCAGATTTTCGGCGCTTCGCGCCATTATACTCATGTTTTGACTATATTTCGTTCGCTTTGTTCCGACTTTTTGATTTTTTTTCCAAATTTTTCCATGTTTTTATGCTCTAGAAAGATAGAGCATCGTTAGAAACGCTGAAAAACTATGTTTTTGACGCGTACCTACCATTTTCGGACCCAAAAACGGCACTTTATAATCCCCGCCCCCAGAATTCCCATGCTGTGCTGGGCATGTATGACACACATGCCGCATAAATATCCCAAAAGTTCATACATTCCCATGGGAGGCGATGGGGTGAAATTGTTTCGGCGCTTTGAGCCGATTAGTACATTTCTGTTTTGTTTACCCATAAAATGCCCAAAATGAAGTTAAAATAATCTGAAAAGTCGACCTTTTCGATGAATTCTTGTATATTTTTACCCATAAAAGTGACGAAACGAGTCAGAATTGGACAAAAAAGTACTAAAAAAGGCAGTCTACTGCATTAAAACATTTCGTATAAAATTTTTGAACATTTTTCATGGTAAACTCGCAAAAAGGCTCGAATCCTCAATTTACTAGTCCCGAATTTCGGGATTCGAACCCTGAATTTACTAGTCCCATTCGAACCTGAAATTTGCTAATCCCGAATTTTAAGATTTACGCCCCCCACCACCCGCCTCAAATCTGAATTTCGGGAAACTATCCAAAAGATAATTTCATATTAGCAGCCCAAAATTCAAGATAAAGAGTAGCGGCCATGTTTTCGAAGTGGAGTGACTGAATAACGCTCAAAGTTATGTCAAAAAATTACAAAAATGCTTACAAAATGGGTCAAACAGCGAGATTTATCTCAAGAGTCGAAATATCGATTTCTGGAAGAAAACGGGACGGTCACCGTTGATGGGAAAATTAGAAAAATTAAAAAATTACTTATGCATTAAAAATTAAAAAATAAATTAAAGAAAATTTTGAAAAATTCTAAAAAATTAGGAAAATCGACTAATTCGCTCATTACTCCTACTACAGCCAGTTTCCGCGGGGCATTTGCGACATAGACGCGGATTCAGCGGATCTTCCTCGAAATTTTCCGGGCAGCGCGATACGCACGCTCCGATAAATTCCAAAGCTTTATAATTGATTTTCTTTTTCAATTTCGTCGCGTTAGAAAGAATCGTATCGAAGTTGTTGACATTTCGATCCATCGCGTGACACTGCGCGCGCGTTAAACAACGTCGATTCATGTACTGCGTAAATATCGGATTGGAATTGCGGGAAAAATTTGAAATATGACGTAAAATATGAAAAGAGACAATAAAAATAAAAAACAGTCGAACTCGGATAATGCTAATAATAATAATAATAATATTAATATTAATAAATAATAAAAATTATCAATAATAATAATAATAATATCAATAGAGATAATAATAATAATAATGAAAATTTTGGAAATATGACACAATATAAAAAATTAAAATTAAAAAATAGTCAAACTCGGTTAAAGCTAATAATAATAATAATAATAATAATAATAATAATAATAATAATAATAATAATAATAATAATAATAATAACAATAATAATATTAATTATAAATAATAAAAATTATGAATAAAAATTATGAATAATAATATTAATAATAATAATAATAATAATAATGATAAAAATAAAAATAATAATAAGAAGAATGATAATAATATTATTAATAAATAATCAAAATCATTAATAATAATAATAATAATAATAATAATAATAATAATAATAATAATAATAATAATAATAATAGAGATAATAATGAAAATTTTGGAAATAAGACAAAATACAAAAAAATAAAAATAAAATATAGTCAAACTAGGATAATGCACACCCCTTAGGACCGCGGCCAAAGGTGTGCATTATCCGAGTATGTGTGCATTAATCGGAGCGTAATAACTTCTTAATATTTCCGCTTTGACTTGAAAAATCTATTATATCTTTAATACTGTGACAGAAGGAATACGAAGACGACGTATTATCGTATCCTTGCCTTTAGCTGTAGGATAAATAGTGTAGTCATAGCAACTCATGCTTTTGTTCCGCGTAAGATTACATAGTGTGCAACATACACGTACCGCATGGGAGTTCTGGGGGTTGGGCCTAAAAGTTTTTAAAAAGTTACCTTTTTAAGCTAAAACGATGGGTACACGTCAAAAGCACTGTTTTTTGACGTTTCAGACAATGCTCGCTCTTTTTATATCATAAAAACGCGATGGAAATCTCAAAAAAATTTGAAAAAATTGAGTAAATCGAACAAAAATAGTCAAAAAATGTGCTAAGGGCGCGAGGCGCCGACAATTTGAGATTTTTGAGCTAGAAACGCATAAAAAAGGCACAGTTTTTACAACTTTTACCAACTTTCACGAAACATCGACAATTCTGAGGGTCGCAGCCATTTTGCGGGGGGTCAGTTGCCATTCTGGGGGGTCAGTTCACCCCCAAGAACACGTATGGTGTGCAATAAGTATCAATAATCGACGAATGCATTATCCGAGGTCCGAGTTATTATTATTATTATTATTTTGTTATCATTATCCGACTTCGACCGTACATTATAACAAAAAGATATTAAAAAATAATATAAAATAAATATGATTGAAATTATATAGATAAAAATTATAAAATTCGACGGAATATAAATAATAAAATAAAAATAAAACATATCGAGGTACAAAATAAGTGAAGGAGAAAATAATATAATATAATAATGAAATGTATATTCCTGATATATAACGAAAAATATATGATAAAATAAGAATATGAGACGGAATATAGCAAACATAAAAATATGCAATAAAAACCAGAATGTCGTACGAGTAAAATTAAGGATAAATTGAACAAAAAACATAGAATATAACATACATACAAGCAGTGATCGTACGGGGTCAGATTTTCACCCCCGATCGGGGTCGGGGTCGGGGTTGAAGATTAACAATTGACATTGCATGATGACATACCAATTTGAAAAGGATAAAAATGATACATTCACTTGTTCGTAGAGCATACTAATAAAGCTGGTTATGTTCAACATTTTATTTTCACTCCAAGTTCAAACATGGTTTTAGCAATTTGGCATTACTTTCAATTTTAATCACTAATCGCTCTCGCTTTTTCGTTTTCTTCCACAGTTTTTTCATGACTGTTTTCTATGGCGCACTGATTGTAGAGGAGATAATGGCGCGAAGCGCCGAAAAATTTTCGAAATTTTTACCGTTTTCACGTAGAATTTACGCCTTTTTATTGACAAACAGTTCGGAAATCATAAGTGGCGCAAAGCATCAAGAAATTCAGTCATATTTTATCGCCCTAAGACAATAATCGGCGGTGCTAAGCGCAGGAAAATTTTGACGTTTTTGCTCTTTAAACTCAATTTATACCGCTTAAATCATACAGAACAGATAAACTAATTGCGGCGCGAAAGGCCGAAAATTTTTAAAAATTCCTAATCCTTTTACATTTTCTGTCCTCCTAAAAATCTCTTTCAACATGTAGAACGAGATTGTACGGCTGAGGGTCTGGGGTGGCGCTCAAGCGCCCCCTGCGAGGTCCAGAGCAGAACCCCCGAAAATTTTATATAACAGCACTCTAATTTTTTAATTAGTAAAAGTTAAAATTTTCGCAAATTGGCAAAATCTCGGTTCTGAATTAAGTCCAAAAAAACTTAAAATTGATGAACACCTACACTGCACAAAACTTCTGATCTGAAATGCGTTTTCCGACCTCTGCTAAGTACGTAGCGCAGCAACGGGTCGCAACCAATAAGTCATTGAAAGATGTATCAATGAGAATTTTGTCCTTACCATTTTCAGGCCCATTTGTGGCCTTCTTATTAAGTAGTTCCAGAAAACAGAAAATGCGCAGAAACACAAGAAAATTTGGCCTTTCCTTTCATTTAGAATAGAATTATAGGTCCTTGTAAAGAAAGATAAACAAAGCAGAGAATAGACAAATTGGTACGCAAACATTTTCGCACTTTCACTATTATGTTCAACAAGCATGTGCAGTTTCATTCAATGAACTAATAGTGCAATAAATCACTAAAGTGCTGCGAAGTGCTGGATTATTTTAACAGATTAAAGCTTTTTAAATTTATTGGATCTGTATAACAATAAATAATAATGACTCGGCGCGAAGCGCGGAAAATTTTGACGTTTGTGCCTTTTTAAACTCAATGTTTTGGACACATTGCGCCAAAAAAATCAAAATAATTTCTGAAAAATTTCGGAGGGCATGTGCCTCCATTTCCCCCGGCTACGCCTGTGATTCCGCAGTAATTTCGGCGCACTTCATAATGGAAAATATGCGAACATGTATGTACGTCTTAACAACATGGCGACCAGGCGTACTTTTTATGAAATATCGCGAGTGTAGAGTTTAACATATTAATTTTGCTGGTGAATGAATCGTCCTTGTTCCGAATTTATTTGCTATTTATACAATTCCTCTATGTACCAACAAATAAAATGCTATATTTCACCCCCGAAAAAAGGTTCAACCCCGACTCGAAAAATCATGCCCCCGGTCGGGGGTCGGGGTCGGGGTATAGGCCGGGGTTTTTTCGGGGTCGGGGTCGGGGTCCCCGTACGATCACTGCGACAGACATTAGAGAAGCTGGAAATTAAAATTAAAAAACACAATATCCCAGACTTAATTAGGTAAATCTAATTAAATAAAAGCAAAAAGTCAAATAAAGAAAAAATAAAATACGACATAAAATACTCGAAAATATAAATTAAATTGAAATAATGGCAAAAAATTAAAAAAACATAAAATTGATCGGCCGAAATGGCGGCAAACAGCGATTCAGGCATTGAAATTGCAGAAAACTTATTTCGGCTGATGGTCGTGAATAATTTTAAGCGCTTCTTGCAAGAAATTAAATTTTATTCAATATTTTCATTAAATAATTAGTAGTTTTATCAAAGAACTCCATTCTAATTTTATCAAGCGTCATTCTTTCACCTTTTTCAGGGCCTTGTCCTTAATCTATCCCGTGCGCTTGACATATACCTGCAATGGTTCGAAATTTTGGGTGAGGGACAATCCATTTTCAGGGGGGTGACCTCCAATGTTTGGCCAAAAACGGTTAAAAGACACCAAAAAACGGCCAAATTTTTTTGAATTGGGTGGGGGTCAAAAATTTTCTGGTTCTGGGCGGATAGGGGGACGATTAACTTCAAGTGGGGGATCCGCCCATCCCCCCTGTTACATGCATACACAGACACATACGTATACTAAAATTTGTGCACTTTACGCTATATTTATAGACAAAACAAATACCTGAAATTTCTTCGCCTTACAATCAGACCTGGGCGTGGGGGTTTAGGGGAGTTTGCACTCCCCACCCCTTTCCCCCCAAGAAACCAAAATAAATCCCCCCAGAATTCAATTTTTGATTTTTTTTTGTTTTTTTTAGCAATTTTTTGATGGCAATGGATAGTGCTTGATGAGAAACATTAAAAATGGTGTTTTTTCGCAATACCACCATTTTTAAGGCCATTTCTTGATCTTTGAAAAATCATGCATCCCTCCCCCAGACTTTGGTGCCGCCCACCTATGCTTACAATACGCAGATGAAGCAAATATGTATCTTCCACACTTTAAATCTATTAGATGAAAACAATGCACCGATCTTATACTGATTTCATTTTTATAAATTATCATTTTTTAACGTAATAAGAAAATAAAATGCCTACCTTGAAATAGTTAGCTGGACAATCTCGCAAACAATATTGGCTAAAAAATACATTTTTGCACGCCAAACACCCATTGGCCGACGAATTTAGGCAACCGCCCAAGCACTGCTCGTGGCAACAATGATCGGATTCGCTGTCAAAGCAAGCCAAATTTTTAATCGCGCATTTTTTCGAACAAGCTAGAAAGAAAGGCAATAAATACGCGGTAAATAAATAAACAATAAATGTAAAAAATTGAACAATAAACAATATATGTATAAAGAATAAACAATAAATAAACAATAAATGTAAAAAATAAACAATAAACAATATATGTATAAAGAATGAACAATAAATAAACAATAAATGTAAAAAATAAACAATAAACAATATATGTACAAAGAATGAACAATAAATAAACAATAAATGTAAAAAATAAAAAATATATGTATAAAGAATAAACAATAAATAAACAATAAATGTAAAAAATAAACAATAAACAATGTATGTACAAAGAATGAATAATAAATAAACAATAAATGTAAAAAATAAACAAAAAAACAATATATGTATGTATTAAGAATAAACAATAAATAAACAATAAATGTAAACAATAAACAATATATGTATGTATAAAGAATAAACAATAAATAAACAATAAGTGTAAAAAATAAACAATAAATAATATATGTATGCATAAAGAATAAAGAGTAAATAAACAATAAATGTGAAAAATAAACAATAAACAATATATGTATGTATAAAGAATAGAAGCAATAAATAAACAATAAATGTAAGAAATAAACAATAAACAATATATGTATAAAGAGTGAATAATAAATAAACAATAAATGTAAAAAATAAACAATAAACAATATATGTATGTATAAAGAATTAAAAATAAATAAACAATAGGTGTAAAAAATAAACAATAAACAATATGTATATGCATAAGGAATGAACAATAAATAAACAATAAATGTAAAAAGTAAATAATAAATGTACAAAGAATGAACAATAAATGAACAATAAATGTAAAAAATAAACAATAAACAATATCTGTATAAAGAATAAACAATAAATAAACAATAAATGTAAAAAATAAACAATAAACAATATATGTTTAAAGAATAAACAATAAATAAAGAATTAATGTATAAAAATAAATAGTAAACAATATATGTATAAAGAATGAAAAATAAATAAACAATAAATGTAAAAAATAAACAATAAACAATATATGTATGTATAAAGAATTAAAAATAAATAAACAATAGGTGTAAAAAATAAACAATAAACAATATGTATATGCATAAGGAATGAACAATAAATAAACAATAAATGTAAAAAGTAAATAATAAATGTACAAAGAATGAACAATAAATGAACAATAAATGTAAAAAATAAACAATAAACAATATCATGTATAAAGAATAAACAATAAATAAACAATAAATGTAAAAAATAAACAATAAACAATATATGTTTAAAGAATAAACAATAAATAAAAAATTAATGTATAAAAATAAATAGTAAACAATATATGTATAAAGAATGAACAATAAATAAACAATAAATGCAAAAAATAAACAATAAACAACTGCATGTATGAAGAATGAACAATAAATAAACAATACGACGGCTAAATCAACGAATGAGCCAATTTTCTGACCAGAATTGTAATTTGCTGATTAGGTGTCCTTGTCTACCCCAGCGGAGGAAAAAATTATTTGTTAAGTAAGATAACGCACGAGAAGACGGTAAAATTACATATTTTACATGTCGTTTTAGAAAAGCTTTTAAATTATCGGTGTGCATTATATGAACTCGTTTCAAGAGCGACTAAAACACGGCACTTTTCACAGCCCGTTGAGAAGGTACAAAATTTTCTCGAAAAGTTTTGAATTTTATGAACTTAGAATAAAATAAAAAATTAAAAAACTCAAAAATTATACTTGAAAACTTTAAAATTTCTGAAATTTTATTATTTTTTTAGATTCTTGAAATCTTTCTAATTTAATTTTAATTAAATGATATTTACTCCAGCTATCCCAATATTTCAAAAATTCATCGTGGGCCCCTTTGCCTTGGCGAATCCTGGATGCGGTACTGGCTCAATGAATATCGCAACTTGAAGATCAGTGCAAAAATATAGAAGAAAAAATTAAGCAAGACACGTAAAAGCCAACAAATGATGAAAATAAAAATTTATACGCAAACAGTAGGTGAAATCAACCTATTAACCTGTTTTAACGTTAAAACCCATTTCTACGATCATTACAGCAGGCACGTAGCTGGCTGGCCCTCCTATTTTGAGGGGGGTGACCAACACCAATTTGGGGGATCTAAGCCAAAAATATCACAAAATAACGTGTAAAAAGTCCTAATTTTTCCGTTTTTTCTGAATTTGGGGGGTCCGGTTCCCCCAGTGCCCCCTACAGCTACGTGCCTGCATTACAGCCCCAAAAAACTTAGTTAACGTTCAGCCAGGCTGAACTTCATCCACGCAGTGCGCCTTTTATTATTTTTCTCAATTCGAATTAAAAAGACGTGAATGTACAAATTTTCAACCAAACTTTTTGGGGTCTGCACTTAGAAAGTGATGGAAAATTTCTAAAAATATTCAGGGTAAGGATGCCAAAGAGCTAAAGCACGCAATGCTTTAGAAATAGAGAAGTCTAACAATCCGGTACAAATTTTTGATAAAACATATTTTTTTGCGATTTTGCTAATAATTAATAATTTTCATAATACAAAAAGTAAAAACTAGAACAAATTCAATTTTTTCAGACTGAAAAGAACAGTCGGATTAGAACGATTGAAAATTCTATTGTGTATATATATGTATACCTGCAGTAACGTCCAGTAAGTACGGCTATAAGCAGTGAAATCAATGCTAATATTAATTAATAATTTTTATAATTATATAAGTTTATTATTGATTATCAATTAATTATACGTAATATTGCACTGATAAATAGGACAGCTGCCATGCACCCTAATGCTATCCAAAAGTGTTCTTAGAGGGTCGTTAACGCATTCCTTGGCTACATTTCGCAGCCCAAATTTATAACCCGTAAGATTAACGATGAAACAGAGATATAAATCCGTGCAAACTATAAAGGCGCGATTTATGATAGAGAAAGCTGGATTTCAGTCAAAACGCCCAGAATGTAATTTTATGCTATTCGGAAATGACCACCATAGAGGGGCAGCACTAAAATTCTAGATGGGGGGGTGCAAGATTTTTAAGAAAGGTCCAAAAATGGTCTTAAAAATGGTGGTATGGGGGAAAACACCATTTTTCTTCTCATCGAGCACTATCCGTTGGCATCGAAAAATTGCGAGAAAACAAACAAAAAATTCGAAAATTGAATTATGGGAGGGGGTATTTTGGTTTCTGGGGTGTGAGTATTCTGGATTCTGGGGGAGTATTTTGGTTTCTGGGAGTGCATACCCCCCTCCTAAAACCTCCCCCACGCCCACGTTGTGATGACCACTTCATTACTTACTTAGTGTATAGGATAGAACTGGATGGATAATAGATAATGCACGTTCCTTTACAATATAGACATTAACAACTATTGAAATCGGCCTAATGTATTGCTTACTAGCCTTCCAAAACTTGAAGAGCAAGTCAAAAATCTTAATAAGATCAATAATCTTACGCTTCTGACACAACAGAAGAATTCCAGCATGCCAACTGGCCGTTGCTCAAACTAGCGCAACCGCTTTTATTCGAAATACCAGCGAAGTGGCATGGTGAACATGAATCTAGAGATCAAGAACACTTAGCCAACATAGGCCCATGTAATTGATTTTTGGGGGTTTTCTTTCACCCCCGCAGTCTTCCAGCCGGGCACAAAAAATATCACCCCCTCGGGCAAGAAGTGTCAAATTCGTACAAATTATCCGCAAATCCGGCTGATTTTCCATTATTTCGACATGACCGATTCTCAGTATTGTTTCTTTTCGTGTCGTCATTTTCATTATCGTTATCATTCATAAATGGATAAGTCGGTGCGAAACGCTGAAAAATCTGGGCGTACTTTATTCACTATATCTATCAATCCTGGTATTTTGGAAAGTTACAGAAAAAAATAAGAAATGCGGCACAAAGCGCCAAAGTCCGCGACCTTGCTAGTCCGAAGTAAGATAAAACGCCTTTTGTCTTTCACTTTTTACCTTTCCTTTGTTTCTTTCCTTTTCTTCCCGTTTCTTATCTTTCCTTTCTTTTGTCTTCTTTCTTCTTCCATTTGTCTTTCTTTTTTGATAAAACGTCTTTCAAATCGTTTCATTTAGAGTATACACTTTTGTGAAAACTCAATTTTTCTATATCGGTGGGAGAGGGAGAAGCTCAAGATCCAATTACTCCCTGGTTACAGACCTGCATATAAGTAACTATGCACAAAAACGGTTTAAAACACGCTTAAGGCATACTACAATAAACTCAAATGTGTTACGTAAAGCACAACTGAAATCGATTACATGTTCGACAAAATTTGCCATTAACGGGTTTTTCTTGCCTCAATATTACATGATTTAAAGCCCGGAACATCTAACAGCAGGCCAAAAATGCAATTTTGTATTTTTCCACAATCATATATTACTCCCGTTTCAAACTTCGCACAACTTATGCATTCAACAGAGAGTTGGTTGCGTAGGAAGGATCCTTACATGTAACAGGGTGGATAGGGGATCCGCTTATTCTAAGTTGGTCCCCCATTCCACTGAAAATGGACAATTTCTGACTCCCCGTTTTTCGCAAAAAACTTTGCGTTTTTGGCCGTTTTTTTGTCATTTTGGGCCAAAAAATGTTAATCATTTACCCCCCCCCCCCGCCTTAAAAATGGCAGGGGAAAGCCGCACCCGAAATATCGAGTCGTTGTATGCAGGCCCGTATCCAGGATTCGGACAAGGGGAGGGGCGGGGCGAGAAAAGCCCAACTCATAATTGGTCCATATCTCGCAGAAATTGGTCAGGATGGCTCGCAAAAAAGGCATTTTTCGACTTTTTTTTGTTTTTGAAGATCATAAAATTTATTTTTCAAAAAATTTATCTCCTCACTCAAAAGCTATAAATAATGTCATTTTTTTGGTCGCGTTCGAGCCAAAATTATAGGAAATACTTCACATCTAGCGCGAGGCGCTTTGAAAATTTGAAGATTTTACGTCAAAAGGCAGGGAATTTTTCCATATTTCCGTGATTATCTTACCTTTCAAAATTTTTTGCGGCCATGAAGAACGGGAGAGCGGCCACCCCCTGCCATAGGTGCCCAAGGTCAGGGTAAGCAGAGGGGAGATAAAATCTGAGAAATCCAAAATAGTACATTTAGTGTTCACAAATTTTTTGTTGTTGTTTAAACGACCAAAATGGTCAAAATAGCCTATAAAACGTCGTTTCGTTGGTAATTTCGGATTTTGAAAGCACTTTTAGTTCATTTTGATCGCACTACATCACTTTTAGCACTAAAAAGTACAGAAATTAATCAATTTTTGGCGCCAGCAAAAAAAGTACGTAAAAGTACTAAGTCCGGCGCTAAGCACGAGAAAAATTCTGACATTTTCACTGCTTTTGAGTTTTTTGACCTCAAAAATGAGGCAAAAAAGCTTCCATCAGGTCAAAATCGCAGGACAGTACCTGTCTGTTTGACCCTTCAGCGCGGGGGTATTATCCCTCCTCCCCTCGCTCACCCCTCTATGTGCATGTGTGCCCTGCCCGCCCCTAATACGGCCCTTGTTGCGTGTATGGGTCGGATCCATCCATCTCCTCACAGCAAGCTATTCCTCATGACTTTTGGAAAAAACTTTGCACTTTTAATGATTTTTGATATTTTTTCAAAAAATAATAGTTTGCCGATTTTAGATCAAATATAAAGATTATCCTTCCTGTAAAAAATTCAGCTTAACGGACTTCACCAAAAATATTCATTCATGAACAGTATCACTGTCAGGAACATAAGATAAGGAGAAAACAATACTTTACTAATGGAACGAAATACAATAACCAAAAGCATGAAACAATGATATTATAATTAGTTGATTATTAATAATATTATTAATTAGTATTTAATTATTATTTAATAATTAATAAAACATACTGAATAGTATTAAAAGCTAATTAATAATTATCGAACGTGTAATAGCTGCTGTTAAATTATTTCTATTGTCTTTGTTGAGCAGCAACTTTTCGTCTGTTTAATTAAAAAAATTTAAAAAAATTCATCGGTTTTAAAGCTGCATCGTTCACCTCAATTCAGTCGATTGAATTGAACGGAGGCCCTTTGTTCTTAATGAGGTAGGCAAATTTTAATAAAATT